>BSBK01000533.1:947500-961010 GCA_027943335.1 Chamaecyparis obtusa
ATTCTCTATATCCAATATTTCCACATTCATAAAATATAACTATTCTAATCTCATAATTATTCCTAATTTAATTATTTAAATTAAATAATTCACACATGTAAATCCACTTGACTCCCAAAACGTGAAAATCAACTAACTCCATATCAAACAAGCACTAAGGAAGGGCTTACGAATTTGTGTCACCTTGACAAATTCATATGGGTAGAAATAGATAACTTTCCAATATTTAGGACAATCAATGGCTTGGGTTGGGATTTGGATTTGTATGTTATCTCCCCTCTCTTACCATTGAGATTTTGTGATAGGGCACACTCATCTTGGCAATTTAGGGAAGTCGATGCCCTGTACCTGCAAACTTGCATAAAAGATGAACATGTACATACATGTATAAATATAAACAAGAAATGGCAGGGATCGGTCGATCGTGTGGATTTCGCAAGCAAGTATCTATGACTCCATCCCTCAACCACATCAGGCACATCAAACAAAATCTAAAGCATACACGCCAACCATACACATGCAAGTATGGGGTCAGTAAAATTATAAGCATCATAACATATATAAATCAAACTATGGAAGGGTTATTCAATTTCCTATCGCTAGAGTAATAGGAAGTCATTTCTGCAAGGATATCATGAAATGCAATTTGAAAACCAATCTGTGTGAACCAGGTTAATACTAATATGTATGCAATATCATCAAGCTCAAGAATATCATCAAAAGATCACTCTAACATCATGGTTTTTGACATCAATGGCAAACATGTCAAAGATCAACAAACTCCCCCTTTGGCATTGATGTCAAAAACACAATTTTCTTCATTGTTATTCTTTCTCCCCTTTTTGACATCATATGACAAAGATATGAATAATATTTCAACACGCTCCCCCATAATATGATACTCCATAAAATTTGAAAGTGATTATTATTTCTTATCATCAATTGCATAGTGAATCATGTAACACAAAGATCTCCCAAAATACTTACAAAAAATTGTAAATTGATTTGGCTTTCTCTCCTCTTTATCAATTTGTGAACTGTTAGAATAACTGAGAGGGGGGTGAATCAGTTATCCAGTGTCCCAATACAAAATGTATAATCCAAAATCAAATACTTAAAACTTTTGATACTCGGTAACTTAAAATATTATATTGTCTATGCTTTTACCGATTACCAGTCTAAAACATATAGTAGTTACCGATCAAATCAAAATATGCAACATGCAAATATGACATCAAACAAACATCACAATCAACACATAAAACAAGAGATTTAACTTGGAAACCCTGTGAAGGGAAAAACCACCTGGGACCGACAACCCAAAATATTCACTCTTCTGAAGTGAGGTCGGTGAAGACCCAACCCTGTTAAAGGTTAAAAACACACTGTTAGGTGTGACCTTGTTAGAGAATTTAAGACCAAACGTTATCATCCAACCAACAGTCACTCTGGGGTTGATAGGATAACAATGTTCATTCTATGAATGATACATAAAAGACTTTCTTAGTCCACTTGGTTAAGAGATTTGACTGTGTACAATGGTTAAAATGTAACAGTAGGTGATCTGCCTTAATACAAATTCAATTGTAGATATACAGATCAATGTTAAGCTCATTTAATCCTCTGATCATTAAATCAATTTTGTTCCAATCAATGTTCAGTAACTTACTGTCACTCGGTAATAGCTTCCTGTCGCTCGGTAAAAACTCTGTAGTTTGGTTCTCACTAACTAGTTTGATCAGGTATGCATAAAAACTTGTTCACGTGATAATTTTGCAGTCTCCTCCTTCTAGCATTACATTCACTATGAAATCTCCAGTCTCTTATATAGACAAGTAAACCATTTTCTTTTGCTCCATTAGATTTTGCCACTTAATCATCTTTATTGATTTTTTCACTTAAACATACCTCAGCTAATGTGTCAATAACATGTTTGATTCTCATCCTTTAGATCTTTCCTAAAAAATTTTAGTCGTCGATCTGTGTAACAAACATTATCTATTACCTCGAAATCATACACTTTCTAGCTCATCAATCTTATCGGCTAAGCTAGTCATTTAGTTCCTTTGTTCTACTTGGTTAACAAAGAAATGCATCGGTGAACACAAGCTTAGTTTACATTGTGCTCAGTATACACTACACTTCGTCGGGTGCACACTGAAATGCTTCATCAACCGACAACACTGCTTTGTGTCTTTCAGCTCTTTTCCTCATCATAGATGAATGAAACATAATCAAGTCAATATCATAAGGTCATAGACTCATCAACAAGTTACTCAATATATTCTTCATCCTCATCTGTCATATCCATCTTCCTCATGTAGATATTTTAGTACTTCATCTCTTTCACTCCTTTACTATAGATGTTTTGGTATAGTAACTTACAAGATAAGTGTTGTCAAACTAGTTGAAATCAATGACAACATAATACTGATTTAATCATATTACATATCTAATCAATTAGCTTGGTGATCTTGAATCATAGATTCTTTAATCAAGTTCTAAATCAGTTGTAGTTCATCAATCTCTCCCTTTGGTATTGATGGCAACTCAAGTAATATGAAATATACCATACACATACCAAACATGTATTCTAAAACTCTATGAACAAATGTTGTACAATCTCTCCCTTAGCTTAATATGTTTAATCACTATGTTACTCAACAGCATTACCAATACAGTTTTGACATTCTGCAAATATGATTTTTTCAGCTCTCGGATTCCTTCTTTTGTTCTCAATAACTGATCTTCAATGTTCTTCCTTTCTTCAAAATTATATCTCCCTTAGATAGTTCTCATCGGTGTATATTATTTCACACTGTTATCTCTCCCTTTGACAACAATGCCAAAGAAACAAATAAACACACTGCTCTTTATTAGCCAAGTAACTCTATGTTGTCCAATGCATTCTCTGTATCTCTGTATATTGATATCCCAATTCGTTTCAGTTCTCCAAACTTATCACAACCTTGAACATGATCCAAAGTGTGAACTATGCTACATCAACATGAATGATCTTCTGATAAGATTAGGCTGATGCAACATCTAGATCACATTAGTGACCGGTAGACAAGGGATGGACCCCTAGTCTAGTCCTTAAGTACTCAAATGTATCCTTCAGTAGAGCCTTTGTAAATATGTTTGCAAGTTGTTCTTTTGATGTAACAAATTCTAACTTCACGTGCTTCTCCTGTACTTTTTCTCTCAAGTAGTGATACTTAATTGATATATGCTTTGTTTTAGAGTGCATCACTAGATTCTTTGAAATGTTAATTGCACTGGTGTTGTCACGGTATATAATCATTGGCTCAGTGATTACCTCATTCATACCTTCCAACACTTGCTTAATATATGTAATGTTTGAACAATTCGTAGCAGTAGCAACATACTCTGCTTCAGCTATAGACTGAGAAATGCAAGCGTGCTTCTTACTTGTCCATGTAACAAGTCTTTCACCAAAGAAAAATGCTCCTCCGGTGGTACTTTTTCTATCATCCACATTTCCAACCCAATCAGCATCGGTATAAACCTTCAATTCAAACTTGCCTTCCTTAGGATACCATAATCCATAATCTTCTATTTTCTTCAAGTATCTTAAGATTCTCTTTGTAGCAATCATGTGTGATTCTCTAGGGTTTGCAAAAAATCTAGCAACAATTCCCACATCATGTGTTATATCTGGTCTACTGTGAACTACATACATTAACTTACCAATCATAGATCGATACAGTGTCTGGTTTACCTCTGTAGTTTCATCTTCCTTAGTTAGTTTACATCCAGTAGCCATTGGTGTTCCCACAGGTTTATCATCTTCCATGCCAAATGTTCTCAATACTTCCTTTATGTATTTAGATTGTGTGATGAATATCCCATCATTCTGTTGAATCACTTGTAGTCCTAGAAAGAACTTAATCTCTCCAAACATAGACATTTTAAACTCTTTTCTCATCTCATCAGCAAAAGATTTACATATGTTATCTTGATCTCCAAAAATAATATCATCCCACAAATATCTAAGCAATAAGAATAGTATCATCAGTATCTCCTTTCATATACAAAAATTGTTGTTCTCACTAGTTCTAACAAATCCAATACTTAACAAATAAGTATGCAACCTCTCATACCAGGCTCTCGGTACTTGCTTCAAACCATAAAAATATTTATGTAATCTACATACCATGTCTTTGTTGTTTGGATCAATGAACCCTTCTGGTTGTTCTATGTAGACTTCTTCTTTAAGTATTCCATTCAGAAATGTTGACTTAACATCCATTTGATAGACTTTGAATTTCTTGTGTGCAGCATATGCAAGTAGCATTCTAACTCCTTCTAATCTAGCAATAGGTTCAAATTTTTCCACCATAATCAATTCCTTCCTCTTGTGCATATCCCTTGCATACCAATCTAGCTTTGTTCCTTGTTACCTCTCCATTCTCATTCAGCTTGTTCCTGAATATCCACTTAGTACCGATAACATTCTTATCTTTAGGTCGGGGGTACTAAGGTCTAGGTTTTGTTCTTCTCTATCTGTTCTATTTCCTCTTCATTGCATTAACCCATTCATCACCTTCTAATGCAACTTTTACATTCTTCGGTTCATATTCACAAACTAGACATGTACCTTGTCTTGTCTTACTCCTTGTTTGCATGCCAGCTTGTCTGTCTCCAATAATTTGTGTCTCAGGATGATTTCTTCTGACAAATCTTTCCATTACTCTATCTCTTCTTTCTTGTTCATCCTGTGTAGGTTCATTTGCTTTCTTGGTAGGTCCTTCCTGCTCGTCAGTTTCTCTTTCCTGTTCTTCTGTATTGTTTTCCTACTGACCGGTTATCACAGGCTACGACTTCGGTAGATACTCTAGGTGTTCAATGTAAGTGAATCTACCATAGTCTTCCGGTTCCTTTGTACTTTCCTCTACATTCTTTTCATCAAACTCATCAACTCAAACATTAGTACTTTCAATCATTTTTTTTTTAGTTTTATTTAGACACTTATATGCTTTGCTTTTTATTGGAATATACTAGAAATATCCCTTCATCATCTTTTGAGTCAAACTTCCCATTTCTCTCATATGTTAGAATAAAAAAATTTGCTTCCAAAAATCCTAAAATAACTTACAGTAGGTTTGTGTCCAAACCACAACTCATAGGGTGTCTTGTTAGTGTCCTTCTTCAGTTGTACTGACAGCTTCCCTCTAGTATGTCTGAGCAACATTCTTTTGTAGCATCAGTGTTCTTGCATAGTCAACTATTGACCTATTCCTTCTTTCAGCAATCTCATTATGCTGAGGTGTCCTTGGTGCAGAGACCTATCTTTTAATACCATGCTCATTACAGAAATTAGTAAATTCATCAGAGATAAATTCACCTCCTCTATCATATCTTAGGCATTTCAATTCTTTACCAGTCTCTTTTTCTACCTTTGCTTTATACCACTTGAACATCTTAAATGCTTCATATTTTTCTTTTAAGAACATAACAGTCATCAATCTAGTATAGTCATCAACAAAAAGAATAAAGTATCTATCACCATAATAACTCTGAGTTCTCATAGGACCACACAGGTCGGTATGAACCAGCTCAAGTATCTTCTTTGTTGAATAATCCTTGCTTTTGAAACTAGATTTAGTCATCTTACCTTTCTGACATTCATGACACATAACATGATCTAGTTTTGACAAGTTAGGCAACCTCTAACTCTTTTCCTTTTACTGATCTTAATCATGTTATCAAAATTCACATGGAATAACCTTTTATGCCACAACCAAGAATCTTCATTTTTCATCATCAAGCAAGAAGATTCATCAATATCAAGATAAAATAGATTACCTCTTGATTGTGCACCAGTTCCAACTAATCTTCCACCATCATCAAATATTTTCACTTTCTTGCTCTCAAAAGCAACTCGGTGACCTAAATTGTTCAGTTGTGCCACACTTAACAAGTTATAGTTCAGTCCATCTACCCAATAAGCATTTTCACATTTTATCCTTTCATTTATCATTAGGGATCCTTTACCTCTTACCATATAGGGTGTTTCATTACCCATCTTAACATGTCCTCCATTGTATTCTTCAAGTTGATCAAATTTCTCTTCATCACCAGTCATGTGATGTGTACAACCACTATTTATGATCCATGTATTATTTTTGTTAACTTTAGATATTAGCGTTGTTTCTACATGTTTTTCTTCTTCCTTTGAGTCATCTTTCATAGCAACAAATACAACTTCTACATCATCATCAGAATCAGATTCAAATTCATTATCTTTGGCTATGTAACATAACTTTTTGCCTTTATCATTACTGTCTTGATTATCTCTGTTGTGTTGGTAGCCTTTGTTGACTCTTCTCCCATAGCTTCCTTTAGATCGGTCTTTGGTTCTTTTATCATCTTTCTTATGTGGACATCTAGCATCGATGTGGCCAACCTCTTTATAGTTAAAGCATGCCAAAGGTAGCTTACCTCTATACCTTCCTTTACCTTTGGGTAATCTTCTGGCCATAAGAGCTTCAAGTTCATCAAGCTCATCATTGGTATTGCTATCACTATCATCATTCTTATTATTCCTGCTAGACTTACCAATCTTCAGAGAAGACATGAAAGCGGATTCCACAGATGGAACAACACTTTTATCAAATTTATTCAATTCAAAGGTTGTAAGTTTACCAATCAGATTGTCAAGTGTAAGGACATTACCAGCTGCAGACCTTGTTTCATGAATAGCAGATATTCTGATTGCGTAAATCAGTAATAAGGTTCTGAGGACTTTGCTTACAACTATCTCTTCACTAATAACTCCATCAGATACTCTAATAGCATGTACTACCTCTTTCAGTCTATTTGTGTTTTGCACAATATTCTCACCTTCCTTCATCTTCATATCATTGAATCTTCCCCTTAAGCTTTCTACTCTGGCTCTTTTGACATTCACATCTCCACTGTAAACTTGAGAAAGTTTATCCCACATGGCTTTTGCAGCAGTGCAGCTTCTAATATCTTCAAATTCGGCATCGATATAGGTAGCAACAATCTCCATCATAGTAACATTATGTTCATGCTTATCTCTCAGTTGATCAAGTGTTAGGGGACCAGCGGTCGGTTCTATATAGCCATTCTCCATCAATTCTAGTGCAGAATTCCCAATTCTAGATATGTGCAACTTCATCCAGCTTTGCCATACTGTGAAGTTCTCTTTGTTCAGCTTTGTCCCTTCCCTCTTATACATTTTGAGATATTTGTATTGAAGTCCTTAAAACTCTATTCTAAGCAACCAATGCTCTGATAGCAATTGTTAGAATAACTGAGAGGGGGGTGAATCAGTTATCCAGTGTCCCAATACAAAATGTATAATCCAAAATCAAATACTTAAAACTTTTGATACTCAGTAACTTAAAATACTATATTGTTAATGCTTTTACCGATTACTAGTCTAAAACATATAGTAGTTACCAATCAAATCAAATATGCAACATGAAAATATGACATCAAACAAACATCACAATCAACACATAACATAAGAGATTTAACGTGGAAACCCTATGAAGGGAAAAACCACCTGGGACCGACAACCCAAAATATTCACTCTTCTGAAGTGAGGTCGGTGAAGACCCAACCCTGTTAAAGGTTACAAACACACTATTAGGTGTGACCTTGTTAGAGGATTTTAGACCAACCGTTATCATCCAACCAGCAGTCACTTTGGGGTTGATAGGATAATAATGTTCAGTCTATGAATGATACATAAAAGACTTTCTTAGTCCACTCGGTTAAGAGATTTAACTGTGTACAATGGTTAAAATGTAACATTAGGTGATCTACCTTAATACAAATTCAATTGCAGATATATAGATCAATGTTAAGCTCATTCAATCCTCTGATCATTAAATCAATTTTGTTCCAATCAATGTTCAGTAACTTACTGTTGCTCGGTAAAAACTCTGTAGTTTAGTTCTCACTAACTAGTTTGATCAGGTATGCATGAAAACTTGTTCACGTGATAATTTTTTAGTCTCCTCCTTCTGGCATTACTTTCACTACGAAATCTCTAGTCTCTTATATAGACAAGTAAACTATTTTCTTCTTCTCCATCAGATTTTTCCACTTAATCATCTTCATTGATTTTTTTGCTTAAACATACCTCGGCTAATGTTTCAATAACACATTTGATTCTCATCCTTTAGATCTTTCCTAAATTTTGTTAGTCGTCAATCTATGTAACAAACATTATCTGTTACCTCAAAATCATACACTTTCCAGCTCATCAATCTTATCGGCTAAGCTAGTCATTTAGTTCCTATGTTCTGCTTGGTTAACAAAGAAATGCATCGGGTGAACACAAGCTTGGTTTACACTGTGCTCAGTATACACTACACTTCATCGGTGTACACTGAAATGCTTCATCAACTGACAACATTGCTTTGTGTCTTTCAGCTCTTTTCCTCATCATAGATTAATGAAACATAATCAAGTCAATATCATAAGGTCATAGACTCATCAACAAGTTACTCAATGTATTCTTCATCCTCATCTATCATATCCATCTTTCTCATGTAGATATTTTTGTACTTCATCTCTTTCACTCCTTTACTATAGATGTTTCAGTATAGTAACTTACAAGATAAGTGATGTCAAACTAGTTGACATCAATGACAAAAATAATACTAATTTAATCATATTACATATCTAATCAATCAACTCGGTGATCTTGAATCATAGATTCTTCAATCAAGTTCTAAATCAATTGTAGTTCATCATGAACTTCATCCTGAAACCACAAACTCAACTCAAAAAATCATAAGTACATGCTCAATCATGAAAATAACAAATCTTCATGTTATAACTTTAGAACCTTATCCACTAATTACCATGTCCATTGATCACCATAATTAATTCAAGACAAAATGTAAATCATAACCAAGAAATCCTTTCTCAATAATTTTCATGCACTTTTTTTAGTAATGCAGATTTATGCAACCTTGATGTCGGAAATGTGACAGGAACTCACTTAGCCAAACCAATTTTCAAAAATCAACTTATTTGACCCATTAAACATTGCAATCAATTTTTATGGAAGGAAGAACATTTTTCCTAGAATCAATATCTATCTTCTGACAAAGGTGTAGAGTCATACCTTCCCATATGTAGTCATACCAAATTTTTAAAGTTGTAGTTTTGAAATCCATTTTTCTGAACAAGATGTTGTCACACTCATAGCTTCATGAAAATACTTAACCACATAGAACATCATTATAGAAAGACATTTATCATTCTTAATCTCTCCTCAATCACCATAATCATAAAATATTTCCTTGGACAACCAAAACACATATTTATCTCTCTAGTTATTAACAAAGTTCGTGGGGAAAAATCAGGTTTTTAGATAAGATAAAATAAATACATGAGAACTCCCCCTAAAACTTGTCCATATTACCAAGAGACTAAGTAGGAAGAGATAGGAAACAGACTCTCAAACCTTATTTATCATCTTTACCACAACTCTTGGATTTTATTGTAGAGAGTAAGCATAAGTTTTCTTGTACATTCATTCTTGAAGTCATTCTCCTTGTTTGAATACCTACTTCTTTGTTTCCAATAATTTTCTCTTGTGGATGATAATTCATTAGCCTCTTTTTCTTCATGCCTAATGACCCATTTTTTGCTTCTTCTTTCTCATTCTCTTTTAATTCTTCTTCAAATTCTAATTTAACATCTTCTTTTTCAATTTCTTCATTATACTCTATATCCACCTACACCTTTGAAGTAGCTTGCAATTTTTCATTAGCATCAAATTGTTCAACAAATTTAACTTGAGTACTTTCAACAATTCTATTTAACCTCTTGTTAAAGAATCTATAAGTTTTTTTATATGAAGAGTATCCTAGAAAGATGCGCTTACCACTTCTAGACTCAAAACAACTCAAGTTTTTATCATTGTTCTATATAAAACAAGGCCTAACAAAAATCCTAAAATGTTTTATGGATTCTGATTTACCATACCAAAAAATGATAAGGTGTGTACCTTTTTTTCATTATAAATTGAGCTTTGTTTAGTGTATACATGGCTGTATGAACAGCCTAATTCCAAAACTTGTCAGATAGTTTGAATTCATCCAACATTATTCATTCCATCTCTTGAATTTCCCTTTTCTTTATTTCTATGACTTCATTTGACTGAGACATATCTTCTACAACATACTCCCTTTTGATCCCATGATACTCACAATAGTCTTCAAACTCTCTTGATGTAAATTATTCTCCATTACGTAATCTTAAGCACTTTATCATCAAACCTAATTCTTCTTCAATCTTCTTCTTGAATATCATAAACCTGTTACACACTTCAGATTTATGTCTCAAAAACATTACCCATGTCATCATTGTATGATCATCTATGAAAAGCACACAATATCTTTTACCATCAAAAGATTCAATTTTTGTAGGACCGTACAAGATTAAGTGAACAAGTTGTAAAGGTTGAGAGGATGAGTGTTCTTTAGTAGAAAAAATTTTGTTTGTCTTATTTCCATGTTGACACCATTTACAAATACTATTCTCTGGTTTGTGTAAAAGTGGCATACCTTTCACATTATGACTTTTTCATACCTTTCAAAGATTATCAAAGTTCAAATGTCCAATCCTTTTGTGCCATAACCATTCTTCCATCACCTATCCTAGAAGACAAATAGTATCACATGCATTAGTACTTGTATCATCTTTGATATTATAAATGTTTCCTCTAGTTCTTTTACCTGCTGCCACCAATTTTCTAGATTTCATTTTTATCTTGCAACCATGATCATCAAATGTTACTATATAAACATTATCCAAAATTTGGCTAACACTCAGAAGATTATATTTTAGTCCTTTTACAAAGTAGACATCATGGATAGTCATATTTTCACTTATCATCAAGGATCCTATACCATTAATATTCGTAGAAGAATTATCACCACAAACTAATGCGTCCTCCTTCATAGATTTCTCACTTGGTGAACTTACTTTTATCTCCTATCATATGGTTTGAGAACCCAATGTATATAATCCATAAATATTTCTTTTTAGAGTGGAAAGAAACTTGAACAAGCATGTACTTACACTTTGGTTTCCAAATCCTTTCTTTCTTAACAATAAACTTTGATCGATTAGTATCTTTTTAACAAACAATGGTATTCTTAACTGTTTCCAATGTCTTTTAAAATGACCAAAGTTGAATCAATTGAAACACTTGAGATTTTTCATTCTACCAAGATAGTCCTTATAACCAAATATTTAAATTCTTTTTAAAGCCATTGTGTAGTTATTAACTCTATGACCAAACTTATTACAATATAAGAAACATCCAAAAAAGAATGAATTAGGTTGAAAGATAAATATTTTACCATCATTTGTTGAACTCTTGTTCAAATTCATTTGGCCTTCTTTGTACGAAACTTGTGAGAAAGATTTGATTCTCTTTACATGATCTTTTAAACCTGCATCATTAGATATTGAAGATGATTGTTCTTGAGTATTATTACAACTTCCTGACAAGTTAGAAATACAATTGTTCACATGTTTTTTCTATTTACTATTACTTTAAAAAATTGTCACTTTCTTTCTCAACTAAACTATTTCAACTTCAATATTATGACATTCATTATGTTTCATTTCTAACTTCTCTCTCAGGACATCATTTTTCCTTCTTCACATTGAATCTTTAAAGTGATGATTAACTTCTCTAATTATTTTTCATGTTCACTTTTCAAATCTACATTAGCATGATCAATAGCCATGAATGAGAACACCCCTTCTTCTTCATTAGAACTTTTAGAATCACAAACATTAAGACTCCTTAGATTATCATTAAATGTAGTTTCCTTTATCTCATCATTACAATGATAAATGCTCCTTATTCTATTCCAAACTTTGTGTGAGGACTTACAATGAATAAATTTTATAGATAAATCTTTAGACAAACAACTCAAAATGACTTTCCTTGTTCTTGTATCTTCATAACTAGAATGTTCATTAATGAAAAAACTCCACATATCAACAGCTAGAGAAAAAAAATAGGTTTTCATCTTTATTCCCCAAAACTCATAATCATAACCATCAAAGAGAGGACCTTTTGAACCAGAGAAACTTTCTTGGGTCATCTCTGAAATGTATTCCATCACCAAGATCTACCCAAGACTGTTAGACCTATAGCTGAGAAACCTGCTCTGATACCACTTGAATACCAGGATCACTGAGAGGGGGGGTGAATTAGTGATCTATAAAAAATTTCAACATTTAACTTTAAACCAATAATATATAAGCATGGTTACTTTTATCATCAAAAAAAGGTATGTTCTTTAGATGCAAGATAAAAAAGAACAATAAGTAAAAGATACACGAACAGATCATAGACACCTTATTTATAGTGGAAAACCCCTTAGGGTAAAAAACCACTTTCTCAAATCGTTTTATTATGCCTCACATAGCATATATAGCCTCACATAACATATCATTTCCCTCACATAGCAACTTGTAGAAGCACCCACTTCCCAAACATACAATAAGAATAAGTTTTAATACAAAGGAATACTTTGTTTTCCATATATAAATTTATCTTTGAAATTTCATTATTGAAATGTTGTCAACAATTATAATCATTCATTAACCTCTGACAACACATACTCTTTCTCTTTCTTCTATATTAAACAACCACCATCCTCATATACCTGTACATGTACTCTTCTTATCTACATTCATAAACTTGCAAAAAGGTCAACCAATCCAAATGTATATTTTATTCACAATCAAATTTGTAGTTCATATGATGTTCTTTGAACTTCCTATAGCAATATGCAAAACTAAAATTTGACAAATCCAAATCTTCTCTTGAATCTAAATTAGATTATTAAGCTTGTCTCATCAATCTGTACTTCCCGTCACCAGAAAGATAGGAATGGTCTTTAATAATAAAATTCATAATTTTAGTATTATACCAACTTTCATTTTTGTCATGATTCAACTTCCAAGTCTGAATCAACCAAAAATATGATAAAACTTTTATCCCTTCACACAACAATCTTCATCCTTATCAAACCTACAGTCATTCAATCAAGCCATCTGTGTATAGAGAATTAATGATTTGCAACATATATTCACAAACTTCTCTTCATCATTTCAATCTGATCACTATTAGCCATCAATCAAAAATTTGTGCACATTCAAACATTTATGTTCTCTATTCAAATCTAAAATGAAATAACCAATAGATACTTACAATAAAAACAAACATTATCATAGTAGAGTTTGGAAGAAAAGTTGTATTATTAATACTTTCAAACAAAAAATATTACTGCTTGTGGATGATCAACATTATCTGAGATCACAATATCTTCATCTTCATTTTGATTCAACTTTGTCTATTTTTCAGATATTAAGTTATGAGATGATCCCATCTTTACCAAAGATTGATATCCATTTATATCACTCGTATCAACTTCTCAAAGACACTTTTAAAGAAAATATTACGATTACT
>BSBK01000534.1:0-40000 GCA_027943335.1 Chamaecyparis obtusa
ATATCCTCGACTTACAATTAAAAGCACTGTCCCCAGTCGGTTCTGCAAAATTTACTTAAACATTATAGCATTAACATAGAGATGAGTCTGATTACACATTATAGCAATTAATAATGAAAGCCTACTATACATCCCCTATTTATGTACAAAAGGATCCCTTGGGATCATTTACCATGGCCTGCTTAGTCAGTATAGGTTTATCAAAATTAACTATACATGCATTGCTTAGGTCTAATCCCATGGGGAATATATATCTATTTAGAAATGCTACATAGGTATACTCAAAATGCTTAACATCTTAAAGTGCCTTTATTACCAGTACTATTCTTGTTGTATATTAATGCATTTCCAGGTGTTATCCTTTTTGTATATGACGATGATGCATTCGTCCTCTACCCTGATCCTTTTTTCTTTTCTTGGTGCATCTAGGGATTTCTAGAGCCCTGATGTGCAAGTTAGGTGGAGGAATATTGTCCAGTGTTGGAGGTATGTCAAAAACCCTCCAGCCTCCAATATTTGAGCAGCCACGAGTTGTCCATGTCTCCCTCTAGTAATTTTTTGTATAAAAAGTCTAGGTTCCTGGCCATTTCTGGCCAATGGCAGTCAAACTGTTCCTCATCCTTAAAGGATATCATGGCTATCCTTTGCGATTGAGGAATCTTATCCAACATTTCCAACTCTGTCTGCATTGTTACTTCTGGATAAGGGACGGTGAGCTCATTATCAACACAATATACCATCTTATGCAAATTGCCTAGATGTTCCTTATCAAAGATTACTCCACATACCCTGATTATGTCCTCCTTAGTTTTACCTGCAAATATGGATAAGGCTATAAAATGACCCATCACCCCTCCATTGGTTCTATTCGTGAAAAGGTTGTCGAAATGATGATCTCCAATGGACTTCATTATAGCCCGCTAGTAGAATCTGGCAGTGGATTAAGGAATTTATTCCATCTTTCCAGATAGATACAGCCTCGGACTACCATCATCCGATCACCCTTTGTGTAGAAAGTACACAATTTGGTTTCCATGATCTCCTCTACTATGATACTTTGCTTCAGCCCATATATACCACATCTCAATTCAAACTTTCTGGGACTATTTGAGACACTACTAAAAAGGTCTTGTGTTTCTACAATGAGCCCTCTTACTACTGAGGCTAATGCAAGGGGTAATACTTAATGATGTTGTCTATCTCCACTTAGGCTGGGGTATCATGGGTATATGGAAGTTACGGAAGGAGGATGATTATGATCTATCCTCCCTGGCCTTTCTAAGCTCTCAAGTTTAGTCATGGAGATCTACATAGATTGTTTATTGCTCTTCCTACTCATACCACAATTATAACTTAGCTTATGAAATTCCAACCAGCTCATGATGGTCTCTTACAAGAGGATAAAGTGATGATGGGAAAGACTCCTGACACAAGGAGATGTAACCTTCCATTATTACTCTTACTATGATGGATGAATATGGGCTAATGAGATTGCAAAGCTTCCCGATCCTATGTGCATAGTTCTAAGGATGCTCTAGATTTAAATATTATACCATTCAGATATAGATCAAAGAGTACAATAACCAATATGACAAAGCAAAAACCTAAGGCATATAAAAGATTACATAAGGTAACTGTATAAATGCATGTATATAGAGAGCTACATATGTGCATATATACCACCCATGTATATGTACAAGTATTTATTTATATATGTACTTATATTTCTATGTAAATATAAATATATATATATCAATACACAAACACCTGTACATATATATGAGTAAAACATATATGTATATATATATATATATATATATATATATATATATATATATATGACTGCAATTCTATATATAAATCTATATATATATGTATATAAATTTATATATGTATCTCTCTATATGCATTTTTATATATCTATATCTATATATTTATATGAATATCTCTACATGCATTTATATATATCTAATTTTATATATATATATATATATATATATATATATATATATATATATATATATATATATATACATATATACATACATACATACATACATACATACATACATACATACATATATATATATATATATCAGTATATAAATATATATATATATATATAAAAGTCTTAAACAATATAGCACTGTCACTGCTATAGGGTAGCCTAGAGGCTACTTATGAAAATATATTCTCAGTAATCACTTACAATGTCAATCCCAGTCCATAAAAATGCTAATGCTCTCTAATCACTATTGCGACCGAAATTATTGTTCTATGGTCTTTCTAAAAATATAGAACCTTTAACTCCATCATCTATATTAAGGAAAGATATACCTGATCTCTGACATGAGGATGGAGCGAAGATGGGAAAGACTACTAACAAGAGGTGTAGTAACCTACCATTATTACTCTAACAATTCTAGTCATCTAAACAGTTGAGTGATAGTTATATGACATAGGACTTCAATCACAAACTTCAGGAGCCAAGATGAAGTCTCAAATAAACCTCTGACTGTGCCAGGCAAAGTTCCTATTCCCTATTCGAGGTGGACCTATCCCATATCTCAGAGCTAAGCACAGAGTTCAAAATAGAGGAACTAATAACACCCTGGATCTAGTAAACGGGGCCAAATTATAGGGTCATCCCATTATTGGATTAATTGTGTGTTGTCTTTGATGTCACACAAATTTCATATTATTTATCAAGCTCAGTCAGTCAGCAAAGTAGTTCCTCGTATTTACCGAGCTCAGTTGGTCAGCAGGCGGTTTCCAGTGTCTACCGAGATATCTCGAGTGTCAAAGAAAAGTATGGCAGAAAATAGTGTTAACCGAGCTTCCACGGTTAACGAAGGAAAGTTAGTGTTTACCGAGTTCACTCGGTCTCCAAAGGATGTTGCAGAATTCGCAGTGCTTACTGAGTTCTCTCGGTCACCAAAGGAAATCTTTTCGGATTAGTGTTTACCGAGCAAGGTTGGCCCAGTAAAGGATTTTGTTAATTTGAGAAATAAAGTTTGATTATTCCAGCTGACTGTTGTAATGATTAGTAATGTTATTAGTGCTGACTTGACAATCTAAATGGTATATATAGAAGGTCAAGTTGTGAATTAAAAGTGTGGAAGTGAAAAAGAAGGAAAGTGTGAGCGAATTTTGAAGGATGATTAGATATCCTTGAGGAGCAACAGAGATATATTTTGATCAGGAAGGATCTAGTGAAGAAAAACATAGATCTGTATTCAGCAATTCAGTTGCATCATTATTCAGGTCATTTCATTGTTACTTTCTTACCATTGTAGCAGTGATTTCAAAATCTCCTAACCGAGTTGGTTTAACAACCATTTTTGTAAATCCTCTAACAAGGTGACAGTTCTATTGAATTGTTTCAAGACCTCTTACAAGGCCACTCCTAACAAGGTGATTAAATCCTCTAACAAAGTCACACCTAACAGTGTGTTTTGTAACCTTTTACCAGGTTGGCTCCTAATAGGGCATCACTTCAAAAGAGTGAAAAATAGTAACTAGTTACATTGGTGGTTTTTCCCATATTGGGTTTCCACATTAAATCTGGTGTCTCTTGTGTTCATGTTATTTTCTTTATTCATGTATGTCAATCACTGATGAATGCTTAAGAACAGTTATAATTAATACTCACTGCAATAACTGAGTTTCAGCATTTCTCTGTATGTTTTCCGAATAACAGCAGCAAATGATTTAATAAGACATCTAAGGGATCTGTGGAAAGAAAATTTATGGTTAACTAATTCACCCCCCCTCTCAGTTACTACATCTATATTTCCAACAATTGGTATCAGAGCTTTTGGTGCTTGCAGGAAGGGTTTCAAGGACCTAAGCTAAAGATCAAGATGTCTTACAAGAGAGAAATTCCAAGGCTTAATAGAGATAACTTTTCAACATGGCAAGGTCTCATGAGACTTCATCTGGCTTCCATTGGTGACTCAGGATGCAAATATATTGATCAAGAATATACAGTTCCTACTGGCACATTAACTGTTGAAGACATTGCAGAGAAAAAGAACCATAACACCATGATGATAGACATTGCATCAGCTCTTAGCTATGAAGAATTTGATGAGATCAAAGACTGCACAATTGCTTATGAAATGTGGAACAAGCTGAAGAAAATTTATGGTGATGATGACAATGTGAAGAGAGCCAAAGAAAGAAGCCTAAGAGGACAGTTTGATCAGATGAAGATGAAAGAAGATGAAAACATTGCAAAATATGTTGAAAGAATCGAGGTGAGTGTTAGTGCAATCAGAGCTTCTAGAGGAAAAATTGATGATGAAACTGTTATAAGTAAGGTTCTTATAACATTGCTTCCTATCTATGCAATAAGAGTATCTGCTATTCAAGAAAGAAGATGTGAACAAAATCACAATATAACTTTGGATGCCTTAGTTGGAAGATTGACAGCTTTTGAATTGGATAACTATGACAACTATGTTCCAACTACTAAAAATATTGAATCAGCATTTGAGGCCAAACTTTCACTTAAGAAGGGCAAGAAAATCCAGTTAGAAAGTGAAGAAGAATCAGAGGAAAGTTCAGATAGTGATCTTGAAGTTATTGAAGCATTACTTGCAAAGAAATATACTAGAAGCAGAGGTAAATACAAAGGTAAAACTCCTGTAATCTATTTCTCATGTGAGAAATTGGTCATATTGCAGCTAGGTGCCCAAACAAGTAAAGCAAGGATGAGAAGAAAGGTCACAAGTACAATGGCAAGAAGAATTTCAAGTCATTCAAGGATAAAGGTAAGAAAACATGTTTTTTGGCTAAGGATTCTGATGATAGTGAAGAAGAAATTGTCTTCATTGCTGTAAAAGATGAATCTGATGATGATGAAGATGAGATGGCACTTATCTCCCATATAAGCAAAAATGATACATGGATTATAGATAGTGGATGCTCACATCATATGACTGGTGACAGAACAAAGTTTGAACACCTTGAAGACTATGATGGTGGTAATGTAAGGTTTGGAAACAATGAACCTTGTTGGATAAAAGGAAGAGGATGAATTTCATTAACCAAAGAACTTGTATGTGATAATGCATATTGGGTTGAAGGACTAAAGCATAATCTTCTAAGTGTAGCACAACTAATCAACATTGGATTCAAGGTTGAATTCATGGATGGCAAAGCCAGACTACTGGATGACAAAGGAAAACTGATTGGTTCAGGCAAACAAACCAAAGGTAACCTGTTTTATCTTGATCTTGGTGAATGCTCATGTTTTATTGCTCAAATTGAAGAAAGTTGGTTATGGCACAAAAGGTTATGTCATGTAAATTTTGATAATATGGTGAAAATAAGCAAATTCAAGAAAGTAAGAGGTATTCCTACTTTGAAGAAACCTGATGTTGGTCTATGCAAGAATTGTCAGATTGGTAAAATGGGAAAGACTAGCTTTAAAAGTAAAAACTATCAGTCTGAAGATATTTTGGATATTGTGCATACTGATTTATGTGGACCTATTGGAGTTGAAAGCTATATTGGAGAAAAATTATTTATTCTCTTTGTTGATGATTACTCTAGAATGATGACTGTTATGTATTTAAGAGAAAAATCAGAGGCATTTGAGAAATTCAAATGGTATCTGGCAAGAGTAGAAAAGGAAACAGGAAAAAGAATGAAGTGCTTGAGATCAGATAGAGGTGGTGAATTCATCTCCCATGAATTCAATAATTTCTGCATTGAAAGAGGAATCAAAAGATAGGTATCAGCCCCAAGAACTCCTTAGCAAAATGGAATAGCTGAAAGAAGAAATAGATCTATCATGGACTGTGCAAGGACTCTAATGATTGAAAAAAACATTGCTATGAAATACTGGAAGGAAGCTATTAGCACTGCAGTTCATACCTTGAACCGAGTACAGTTGAGGAAAGACACATTCAAAACTCCTTATGAGTTATGGTATGGCTATAAACCCAATGTAAGTTACCTAAAAGTATTTGGTAGTAAATGTTACATCTTAAAAGAATCTAGAAAAGGAAAATTTGATGTAAAAAGTGATGAAGGAATATTTTTGGGATATTCTTGCAAAAGTAAAGCATATAGATGTCTGAATTTGTCTACTCACAAAATCATAGAAAGTGCACATGTGAAAGTTGATGAGTTTGCAGAAAAGACTGAAGAAGAAAGCAAAAAGGAACTAGAGGATTACAAAAGATTTGTTTACATTGAACCTGATACATTGCCAGACACATCTATCAATAAGGAAACTACATCTACCGAGCCCAGTACAGTAACCGAGTCACAAGAAGAAATTCAAATCGAGTCACAAGAAACTGAGTCTCAACCTAAAGCTACCGAGCGAATATCTACCAAGCCCGAGCAAACTGAACCTGAAGATGAAATTCAAGAAGATGACAATGTAACTCATTCAAGAAGCAAGGAACCTGTATTGGCCAAGTATGTCAGGAAGCATCATACACCAGATCAGATTATTGGAAATAAATCAGATGGTACTATGACAAGAAGTAAACTGAAAGGTACATGTTTACTTGCTGACTTTGAACCTAAAAATGTTAAAAATCCATTGGAAAATGAAAGTTGGATTGAGGCTATGAATGAAGAAATAGAACAAATAGAGAAAAACAAGACATGGACTCTTGTACCTAGGCCTAAAGACAAAAATGTAATTGGAACAAAATGGGTATTCAAGAACAAGCTGAATGAAGATGGTCAAGTATCTAGAAACAAAGCTAGATTAGTGTGTAAAGGGTATTCTCAAGAAGAAGGTATAGATTATGGAGAGACTTTTGCTCCTAGTGCAAGATTAGAAGGTGTAAGAACTCTACTTGCATATGCAGCACATAAAGGATTTAAGGTATATCAAATGGATGTAAAATCTGCATTTCTCAATGGTATTCTTGATGAAGAAGTCTACATTGAGAAACCTGAAGGTTTTGTTGATCCAAACAAAAAGGATATGGTCTACAAGTTACACAAAGCATTGTATGGTCTGAAACAAGCCCCTAGAGCATGGTATGAAAGATTACATAACTATCTTATTCAGATTGGTTTCAAAAGAGCTAATGATAATATTAGTTTGTACATCAAGGAAGGACCAGATAATAGAATTGTTTTGGCAGAAATATTTGTGGATGATACTGTGTTTACAGGTAATGATGATTAGTGCAAATAATTTTCAGAGCAAATGAACAAAGAATTTGAAATGTCTATGTTTGGTCAGATAGTTTTTGGTTGGTCTTCAAATTCAGCAGAGCAAGAACGGTATCTACATTACTCAATCTAAATACATCAAGGAAATACTTAAGAAGTTTGGTATGGAAGATGCAAAACCAGTTGGTACCCCCATGTGTACTGGACTGAAGCTTACCAAAAATAATGATTCAAAAGAAGTAGATCAGACCTTATACAGATCAATGATTGGAAAATTACAATATGTAGTTCATACAAGGCATGATATTACCTTAGCAGTTGGTATAGTAGCAAGATTCTCAGCAAAACCAAGAGAAAATCATATGATGGCAATAAAAAGAATCTTGAGATACTTGAAAGCAACTAAAGATTATGGCTTGTGGTATAAATTTGGAGGCAATCTGGACTTAAAAGTGTTTATTGATGCTGATTGGGCAGGAAACATTGATGACAGAAAAAGTACAAGTGGTGGAGCATTCTTTCTTGGCAAGAGGTTGGTATCTTGGACTAGTAAAAAGTAAAATTGCACATCCCAATCCACAGTAGAAGCAGAATATGTTGCTGCAGCAATAAACTGCTCTAATATTGTTTGGTTCAAATAGTTATTAGAAGGCATGAAGGTTGAGATCAAAGAACCAGTTGTTATATTTTGTGATAATACAAGTGCAATAAATATTTCAAAGAATCCAGTAATGCATTCCAAAACCAAACACATTGTTATAAAATATCACTTTGTCAGAGAATTGGTGTAGGACAAGGAAATCAGATTAGAATATATTCATACAAAAGAATAGATTGCAGATATATTCACCAAGCCACTACCTAAAGATGCATTCTTGTATCTAAGAGGTAAGTTAGGGGTCATTCCCCTATCCGAGGCTCACTAAATGAAGTTTTAGTAATGCATCAACCAGAGCATATTAAAGATCATTCAATTGATGCAGCTTAGTCAAGGAATCATTGCATATGAATCAGTACTCAAGGTACATTGCTATTCACCTGGTATGTGTTGTCTTTGGCATGTGTTGTCAAAGAGGGAGAGTTTGCTGTCATATTTCAAGAAATTTCTTTAGATTTCTAAGAGGGAGATTTTTTCAGTTAGAAAGTGAAGTTTGCTAACAGAGGGAGTTCTCATAGTTGAGAATCAGAATGAAGCTAAGGATATGCTCCTTACTCTATGTTTTCTATGAAATTTCATTGTGCTATGACATATTGTGTTGCCATCAATGCCAAAGAGGGAGATTGTTGGATTAATTGTGTGTTGTCTTTGATGTCACACAAATGTCATATTATTTATCAAGCTCAGTTGGTCAACAAAGTAGTTCCTAGTATTTACCGAGCTCAGTCGGTCAACAAGTGGTTTTCAGTGTCTACCGAGATATCTTGGGTATCAAAGAAAAGTATGGAAGAAAATAGTGTTAACCGAGCTTTCACGGTTAACGAAGGAAAGTCAGTGTTTACCAAGTTCACTCAGTCTCCAAAGGATGTTGCAGAATTTGCAGTGCTTACCGAGTTCTCTCGGTCACCAAAGGAAATCTTTTCGGATTAGTGTTTACCGAGAAAGGTCGGCCCAGTAAAGGATTTTGTTAATTTGAGAAATAAAGTTTGATTATTCCAGCTGACTGTTCTAATGATTAGTAATGTTATTAGTGTCGACTTGACAATCTGAATGGACAATCCGAATGGTATATATAGAAGGTCAAGTTGTGAATTAAAAGTGTGGAAGTGAAAAAGAAGGAAAGTGTGAGCAAATTTTGAAGGATGATTAGATATCCTTGAGGAGCAGTAGAGATATATTTTGGTCAGGAAGGATCTAGTGAAGCATAATATAGATCTGTATTTAGAAATTTAGTTGCATCATTATTCAGGTCATTTCATTGTTACTTTCTTACCATTGTAGCAGTGATTTCAAAATCTCCTAACCGAGTTGGTTTAATAGCCATTTTGTAAATCCTCTAACAAGGTGACAATTCTATTGAATTGTTTCAAGACCTCTTACAAGGCCACTCCTAACAGGGTGATTAAATCCTCTAACAAGGTCACACTTAATAGTGTGTTTTGTAACCTTTTACCGGGTTGGCTCCTAACAGGGCATCACTTCAAAAGAGTGAAAAATAGTAACTAGTTACATTGGTGGTTTTTCCCATATTGGGTTTTCACGTTAAATCTGGTGTCTCTTGTGTTCATGTTATTTTCTTTATTCATGTATGTCAATCACTGATGAATTCTTAAGAACAGTTATAATTAATACTCACTGCAATAACCGAGTTTCAGCATTTCTCTATATGTTTGTTGAATAACAGCAACAAATGATTTAATAAGACATCTAAGGGATCTGTGGAAAAAAAATTTATGGTTAACTGATTCACCCCCCCTCTCAGTTACTACATCTATATTTCCAACACCCATAAGTAAGTTCCCCAAGTGAGGTTAAAAGCATTAGGGAATCTCCTTTAAAAATGAATTTAAAATCTAGAAAGTGGTCCTAACCTAACCATAGAGCCCTGTAATGAGATGATAACCCTCTCTAAGAGATCCATAAATCTAGTAGGAGAGTCAGCGATCCATTCTTACTTAACAGGCTACTCCTTAGCCTCCATTAAAATTACCTCCCCAAGCCAATCAGACATATTTTTCCATAATTACCACACCATTGGCCCCTAAATTGGCTAACTTGTCAGCGTTTGAGTTTCCTTCTCTATAAGTATGTCTGATCTCATAATTTGGGATACTTTCCATTATTAAATTTATCTCTTCAATTTTTGCATTCAAGACCCAATTAGGAGTTTTTTTGGTATGGATAGCATTGACAATAATTTGCGAGCCTCCTTCAACAATTACTTTAGATATGTTAAGATCCCTACATAATTTAAGTCCTTCTAGTGCCGCTACACATTCCGCCATATTGTTGGTTGTAGGACTAATGGGTCTCAAAAATTTAGCGACAACTTCTGACTTCCAATTATGAATAAGCCCTCCAATGCCAGCTACCCCAAGATTACCTCGCGAGGCTCCGTCGAAGTTGAGTTTGTACCATCCAACTTTTGGAGGTAACCATGTACAGGATGCTCTGTCAGCTTTAGTTTTGGGTCCTCCTTTACCATACAGGGGAGGGATAGCTAATTTTGGCCATTTGCATCTGATTCTATTATCCCAGCTCTTAAAAGAGTCCTCAAAATGTTGTACATCCCTGAGTTTACTATTAATAATTTCTACTATAGATGCTTAAATCTTGTTTGTTATTGAGTTCCAAGTTAGTTTTTGATCCATAAAAATCCTTTTGTTTCTTTCTTTCCATAATTCCCATGCTACTATTGATGGTGCTATTGTCCATATGTCTTTAAAAAGGTTATCTTTATATAGGGAGGGCCATGCTTTGAGATTGCTGATTAAATCACAATGGGAAGCAGATTTCCATCCTAGGCTCTGATTCAGCCAATTCCAGCACTTTTGGGAGAAAGAGCAATTTAGGAGGATGTGATTAACATCCTCTGAATGGTTTTCACATAAGGGGCATCTAGATGGTCCCTCAAATCCTAGTTTATTAAGTCTGTCTATTGTAAGAATTATATTTTGTAGTGCCGCCCATAAAAACATGCCAGCTTTAGGGAGGCAAGCTTTATTCCAACAAAGGTTTAAAGGAATGTCTATGTTATCCATTTTTTGTTCCTTAATTATAGAATCGTAACCCTCTTTAACTGAGTATTTCCCATTATTAGATCATGTCCATATTAAACTATCTGATCTATTTTTAAGTGTTACTGTTCTCTTATTTAAGTTTTCTAGGAGGATTTTCTTTTCTTGTCATACCTCATCAATTTCATTAAGGGCACTCCATTTGTTATCTTCCTCCTTGTGTAAGTAATCCTTGACATATATGCCTATAACTCTTTTACATTCTTCCATAAATTCCTTGATGAAACCCAATTTGTTGAGGGGGATAAGGCTTGCCCATGAATTGTCCCAGAATAAAGCTTGATCTCCTGCTCCAACATCCCACAAAAGATGCTTGCTAATGATCCCTCTACATTCCTTGATAAAATTCCATATCTGGGACCCTTTAACATGTGATTGTGTCCTGAAAATATTAATGGGGTCCCCATCGGGAATGTATTTATGTAATAGTATAGATGCCCATTTACTGCTTGATTCTTTGTACATTCTCCATATGAGTTTAGCTCTGAGAGCTTGGTTTTGCCACTTTAGGTTTTTGATGCCTAGACCTCCTTTTGATATTGGTTTGCATAGAGAATCCCACTTGATAAGGGAAACTTTTTTGTCCTCAGAAGGACCTTGCCAGTAAAATTCTCAGAGCATTTTATCTAATTCCTTTTTTACGCATGTCAGCAGGGGAAGAACTGACAAATGGTACGTGGGTATGGCTGAAAAGACAAATTTGATCATAGTCATCCTACCTGCTTTAGTTAACCATTTTCCTTTCCATGAACTCTTCTTGTTTTGTACTTTGGATATGACTTTTTGCCATAGTTTGGTAGAATTGAGGCCCGTATCCAAGTCTATTCCTAAGTATTTGCACGGAAACTTGTCGATTTTGTATCCCATCGTAGTACAAATTTCCTTTTCAATGCTCGGACATGTATTAATAAAGAAGATTTTTGACTTAGTGGGATTAACATGTTGACCAAAGGCTTTTGCGTAAAGGTTTAGAATGTTTTTGAAAGCTCTCACTTCCTGTCTACTCGCGGATCCAGGTAGAATCGTATCATCTATAAACTATTGGTTTGTAATATTTGGGACATTTTCTGATACCTTTAATCCCAAAATTTTCCCTTCCTCTTGTTGCTTAGTAATTGATCTTCCTAATGCTTCTGCCATAATGACATATAGAAAAGGGGATAATGGATCTCCTTGCCTGATCCCCTTGGATATACTGAAAAAACCTTCCGGCGAACCATTGATGAGAATGGATATTCTGGGAGTTGAAATGCAGTTAAAAATAAGGTTGATCCATTGTTTAGAAAAACCAAATGCTTCCATACACTTGCACAGGAATATCCAATCTACTTTATCGTATGCTTTTTGGATGTCAATTTTCATTAGCATAATGGGTTCCTTTGTAATTTGGGCGGTATAAACTATTTCTTGTGCTATAATAATACCATCCAAGATTGATCTATTTGCTACAAAACCCATCTTTTCTTCCGATATAATAGTTGGGAGGAAGGTCTTGAGTCTGTTCGCTAGACATTTTGAGAGGATCTTATATATGGTGTTACAAAGGGAAATAGGTCTATAGTCCCCTGGTTCCATACTCTCATTTTTCTTCAAGATTAAGGTAAAGAAAGTGTTATTGATTTCACTTAAAAGAGCTCTTGAGTTTCTAGTGGCTTCCACTGCTAGCCATACCTCTTCTCCAACAAAATGCCAACATTTTTGGAAAAAACCTGCTTGGAAACCATCTGGACCTAGAGCTTTATCTGAATGAAGTTGAAATACTATTGTTTTGACCTCTTCAAGTGAAATCTTATTGTTCAATATTTTGTTGTCATCATTTGTAATTAACTTTGGAATGGCTTTTAGCATTTCATTTTGTGCTCTAAGGTCAGAGGCTTCTATAGAATTGAGAAGGGACTTATAGAAATTTGTAAGAACATTTGAGATCTGTCCAGGGTCTTCTGTAATAACTCCCTCTACCATCTTAATTTTTTCTATTCTGTTAATGCTCCTTTTATAATTAGTTGTGTTATGGAAGAATTTAGTGTTATTATCCCCTTCCTTGAGCCGAGACTCCCTGGATTTTTGTTTCCAGAAGATTTCTTCTTTGAGGAGAATGTCATTGTACTTAGCCATCAGCGCCTTTTCCTTGTGATAGCTAAGATCATTCATCCCTTGTTCTATTACCTTATTATTAAGATCAGATATTTCTTGTTCTACCTGGACTTTTTCTTTAAATATGTTGTTAAAGTGATTCTTGTTCCACTCTAAAGCTTTATTTTTTATAATTTTCAGTTTCGCTGTTAAGCAGAACATTTTCGATCCTTTGACCAAAATTTGTTTCCACCATTCTTCTAAAATATTTATGAATTTCGGATTTTGGAACCACATAAATTCAAATTTAAACAGATTTCTCATCGGCTTGGAGTTTTCTGTTATAGTGAGCCTGATCGAGAAGTGATCTAATCCTGCTTCTGGTAGTATTTCGGCACTGACTATTTGATTAAAGTTTTCAAGGTTTGTTCTAGTGAAGAATCTATCTAGCTTCTCAGCTATGTAACTGAAACCAACTCTTCTATTATTCCATGTAAAAACTCCATTTCTTGTATTTAAACTTATTAGTTGATTATCTGTAGCCCATTTGCTAAAATCCTTATGAGCTTGTGATATATATTGCGAACCTCCAAATTTTTCTTTGAGACTTAAGATAGCATTGAAATTTCCTCCAATGATGAAAGGTTTTTCTTGCTTTTCATTCAGAAGGTCTTGTATTTCTGACCAAACTCTTCTTTTTCCCTCATTAGAGATTGGTCCGTATACATTAATCAAGTTAAATTTTAAATCGGATTTTAGGCTTTTAATTGATAATGGCATCCAGTTGTCGTTGGTATTGTATGCACCCAAAAATGGTCGCCTAGACTTTGGGCCCCATTTATTCAATTTATCAATCCTGAATCATTTTTATCAATAATCAATATTTTCAACAATATCAATTTCTTGATCAAGTCTTAATTTCGATCATATATTGGATTTTTATCCTATGGGCTAATCATTTATCCTAAGTCTTTATTTGATTAAAAGGAATATTTCCTCCCCTTTTGATTAAATAAAAAACCCCCACTTTCCTCTTATCCTAAGTTGCACAAATAAAACATTATTCCTATTTTATAAAAAGGGAAAAAGCACTTTTTGTCTCACATGAGGCTCAAAAGTCAACACTTCACTCTCATTGGAGGATACTTGTGCACATGGATTGCTCCTCTTTCAAGCTCCACCACTGATTAAGACTTTTTGCCTCTTAATCTCCATGGTCCATTTCACCTCATTTCTTATAAAAGGAGAGCTCTCTCCTCCATTTGCATATCCACTTGTTTTATGCTAATGTTATGCTGCAGGTTTTAGGTGCATTTGGAGTTTGAAGACATTGAAGACTTGTTGCTTTCATCATTTAGTTGCATATTTGCTTTCTTAGTTGCATGATAATGGCATTCTTAGCTTAGTTTCCTTTTATGCAATAGAATAAGCTCACATAGTTTAATAGGAAGCATTGTAATCCATTGCTATTTCCTTTCATAGATTAGTTGCATTGTACTTTCCTTTCATAGCTTAGATTGCATTCTCATATAGCTTGCATTGCATTGCATATTTGGATTCTTGGAGATATTGGCATTGTTGCCCTTGTCTTCACTTGAATCTCTCATTGTATAGTTGACTAGCAAGGTCACAAGCTTGTAGCTCTAGCTGAGAGAAAACACATCATAGTCCCTTGCAACTCCATGCATAGAGAGCTATGAGCCACTTTGTGAGGCCTCATTATTGAGCAACCTTGCATGTAATGGTTCATAGAAGTGCACCTTTTTAGTGTGTACAGGTATGAGTAAGTAAAGCTATTATTTTTGGGGGATCCCACAATACTACCAATCCACCTAAGTGCCCTATTGATGTAACATATTCTGATTTCCAAATACCTAGTTTTTTGCTAAACTTAGTACTTTCTTCTTTATTAAGCTTAGTTTCCTATATCAAAATTATTTCTGACTCAAAGTTTCTTAGATATATTTTAATTAATCATTGTTTGTTAGGGGCATTTAGACCCCTAACATTCCAAGTAGTGACTTTCATTGTCCTTTGGGAAGGATCTTCCCCTTCCCTGCATTCAGGATATCTGATATTTTAATTTGGTCACTTGCATTGCCATCCAAAGATCTAAGCTCAACGGCTGACCTCCTACCTCTTTTCATGTTTAGCTTATTAATATTGGGTGTGCTTAAGCTGCCTCTATTCATGGCTATGCCCAATTCTCTATTTTCATTAGTTATCCCAAACAAGCCCTCAATTGCGTCTTTAACCAAAGTTGCTTCTCTATCATACCCTCCTAATGGATAGGCTTGGTTATCCAGGTCTATCTGTTCATCTATGGGATGCTCTGTGGGTATATCATTGTCTATAATCTCCTTGCCATAACTTTCTATTAATTCTTCAGTTTTCCCTGTTATATCCAAATTCAACACTTCTAGTTCCAAGGGAATCAAAACACCTTGTTCCCCTCCTTTGTCAATGGTTGTTTCCTTTATACTTATATTTTCTTTATACATTCTATCACCCTCCTTTGCACTCAAACTATCTATGTCTTCTTTCCTAGTTTGAGTGTCTGCTTGACCTGAAAGCTCCTCTGTGCTTGAAGAAAGGTTTTCTAAAATTTCCTTATTCAAAAGTGGATAAAGGAGGGGCTGACTAGGAATATTTTCTTGATTCCTATTTTATTCTATAATGCACTCCTGAATTTGTTTAATTATGGTTTCCTTTTGGTTTTTTAATTCCTCAAAATCACTGATCTCATCCAAAAACATGTCTTTTAGTTCCTCCGGCAATGATTCTCCCAAATAATTAATAATTTGATTTACCTCTTCTTCTATTTTGTTAACCTAGTCAACTATTTTTGCCACATCAGCACATTCAGGTTTCATAAGTAAATCTTTTTGGTTATCCATCCTATCTTGTTGATTATTTTTCCAAACCTCTGTTTGTTCTAATTTGTTGTCCCTACTTAACTCTTCATAGAATTCCTATCGATTTAAGTCTACTAAATTGTTCTTTAAAGGTAACTAATTTTCAATTTGAGTTGCTAGATTATCATTAGTATATTAATCGATTTATCCTTACTAATACTGTCATTTTGATCATTTGCTACATTATTCAACAAAATTTGGTGAGGTGAGCAATTATCTAAACCTGATTTCCTTGGGGGCCCGCATACAAAACCTCCTTTATTTTTACAAAGACAAATCTCTATATCTTTATTAGGTTGGGATACAGATTTTGTATTTTTATGAGGGTTTGACGTTACTCTATTTGCCTCAATAAAGTTTTCTACTATTGTTGGGTTGATTATTACAGAGTTATTATTAAAACATAATTTAATGGGGGGGACATATTTTTGATGAAAACTCATCTCTACAATGATAGTTTTATGTGCCTACATAGGTGTTACCTCAGCCACTCTTTTAAAACTACCTATTTTATTGCCTATCAAGCAGAGTGTATCTTTGGTAGACAATTCCAAAGGCAAGTTTTTAAGGATGACAATTTTTTCTACAATGAAATCTTTTAAACGTAATGGATTGAATAAAGGCATCCATTCAAAAAAGGAGAAAGGAGAATTCCTAAACTTAATAACCTTCTTATTTATAATGTATTGCTTTAAGGATTTATTATGACAGTTAATGAATATGAAATCATCTCTGAGGGTAATTATACTTACCTCCCCAGGAATTTGTGCCGATATTCCTTTTATAACTTCCTTCAATGGTGCACCAGCTCCTTTCCAGCAACATATTATACATGTTTCTGCTAAAAGCTTTTGTTGTTGCCTAATCTTATTATTATCTAAATTGATTGTATCATATTGCATATCACAGTGAGCCTTACTTGAATTTTGGTTGCTAAAGCGCCTATGAGGAGGCATGTAAGCTGCATTGTTAGTGCCATTCTAAAAATATTATACTTTCATGTTATTATTGATCAAATTCTTTGAAGCTTTACCAAATAATAGCCTCTCCAGACTTTTCCGGTGAGGAGGGCTATATTTATTATTATTGCTCAAGTATTCAACAGAACTATCTAAAATGTAATGCTTCTTTTTTCCTTCATAAAAGGAGAGGGTTTTAGTTGGAAGGGGCTCTGTATCTTTGTCTTATGGAAGGGCTCTACCCTCCTTGATGTGTCCAATCTTTTGGCCCTTTTCCCCTAAAACCCTACCCCTTTTATGTGGGGGAGAGTAAGATTTATCTATATTATCTACCTCCTTAAGAACTTCAAAGGAATTATTCAAAGAAATGTTGAAAGGATTACGCGACATAGAAGATCTAAGTACCTTTTTCCTGCCGCTAACCATTTTCCACTCAGAATTTTGTTTTGGCACAGTCTCAAACAATTCCTTGTTTTTGCCCTCTATCATACACCATGAGGGATTTCGCTTATTTGGATTATCGGGATGCATTTGTTAAAGTATGGTTAGGCCATCCCTCTTTGTAGATGAGGGGCAATGTTCTGTCATTCCTCCTTCCGTGTTCCGATAGCCCAAGACCTGCCTCGCGTACTTGGTTTTAGAAAAAAAACTTAATTGCCTGTCCAAAAGTTGGACTGAGAATATTTTTGGCCTTGTTTCCTTATCCCAAGTCAGGATTCTTCTTTTTGATCGATCTTCTATATAGAGATTTAGAACCCTAGCCCCATTCCTCTTTGATTCTACCCAGGATTCCTCCTTTTTCTTGTTTGACAAAGAGATTTCCTTACCGAGCTTGGCTAGGGTAGACTCAAGGAGGGCAGGCTCAAAATTATTTCATTGTTGATGTTAGTGATTTATATCATTTTATTAATTTTATTAAATCACAAATTAAAATATTTATATAAAAAGTAATGACAAACATAATTTTTATCATTGGTGAAGGGGACACCCTTGTTAAGAAGAAAAGTGGGTATGCCATCAGCTCAATAAAGAAGTTTTAGATTGCGGTCTTGAAGGTTATTATCCTATATTTCTCTATGGATGGCAGATTTATGACTATATATGAGCACTATTTTGTGTTATATAATCATTTTCAACATAAGGTCTAGATTTATTTTCCCTTCTACTTTATGTCTTGTACTTCTACTAGCATAAAATCCTTGGAATCTCATATTACATGAAGGTCTTATTTGTATCATATATATCTTCTTAAATTGTATATTAGATAAAGTATTGAAGAAAAAATAATGTCTTTTTTATATTTTTTAATCTTCCTCATATAAAAAGAAGATGAATAGAACTTGTAATGATAAATAATTAGTTCTCTCTTATATCAACATAACTAATGTTAAATGAAATTGAGAAAAAAAAAGTCATTAACTCCTATCTTTGTTCAATTAAAAAAAATGAGTTTTGTCACTAAAAGAAAATATAAATCTTTTCTTATTAGTGTTGTCCTCTTGTGACTATAATGATTAAAAATCTATATATTGTAGATATTTTCTAATTTTATATGTGAAAAAAATGAATGATAAAAAATGAATTAACTAGATTCCAAATATTTGTGTTTCAATTTATTATTATTAGAATAGACTAGATACACTAAAAAATGTAGAAGAAACTTGTTACAAATGTATGTATCTCTAGTAAATGTTATGTACATCAATTGATCTCATTTTTACTTGTTGGATGAATCATTTAGTTTGTTTACTACACTAAACCCTAACTTTTCTATAATTCTAGTAAACTATAATTTAAGATGAACTAGAGTAAACAAAGAAAAGTTATCCGGCCAATCCATGTGTAATGGAAATCTAGGTTTAAGACCACTCCATGTACTCCTAAAGGTAGCTCATGTTTCTTTCTAGTAAGGTTTCTATGACAAATCTGAATGACGAAAGAAATCTAGTCAAACTCAATGGAGTAGAAGCAAATCACAGATTTTAGTGGTGCGGATTTCCATTGTTGTTAGTGGTAGTGGCAACTATGGTGAGTGGAAACTTTCCAACAAGTGGGAAGAGTCAGCCGTGACATTGACCCAAGTCACACTAAGTAACTATGAGCCCATACAATTTGGTTATAAATTGTGGGTGGTATCGCTCATTTGTGTCACAGAATGTCTGTTTCTCCAATAAATCCACTTGTTTAGAGAGCACCCATAATAATTCTGGGCTCCTCATAGATTCCTCTGCGAGTGCAAATGCCCTCTGAAGTCTTCTGGCTGCTGATATCACTGACATTACTCTGAAATAAAATGGAAGCCTGTAGACTCTCTGTTGCACTTTCAATTTCCCTCCTCCTGTTCCTCTTCCTCGTTGAAGTTGGATCTGCAGAGGAAAAAACTGGTTATCATGCAGTACTTGATGTTGTATCTCGGCTGAGGGAAATTGGTTCTCCTCCTGTGCACCTATATGGAAAAGAGGAGAAGATGGCTTCTCCATGGAGCCTGCAAATTTTCCACAGAGATGGTCTAGTGATGGGAAATGTGAGCTACGAGCAGAGACTCAAAGAAAGGTTGGAAAGGGATTCGCAGAGGGTGAAGGCTCTGAACAAACGAATTGAGAGGATGTTGAATGGGAAGAAGGAAAGAATAGAGCGCAAGGCGAAGACTGGTGATTTTGGAGGTGATGTGGTATCTGGTACTGGGGAGTATCTTGTCCGTATAGGTGTTGGAACACCAGCCAAAATGGAGTACCTTTTGTTGGACACTGGCAGTGACATCACTTGGCTGCAGTGCAAGCCATGCTATAAGTGCTACCATCAGGTCCACCACTCTATTTACATTTCATGCTTCAAGAGTACTTTAACATCCATTAAAAAATTCTTAAATGTTATCAGATTTTTACAATCTATGATGTTGTTGAGGTTTTGGTTGTTTTTGTTGAATTTTTGCATTAAAATCTGATTATATTTTGTAATCTATTGTCTACATGTTAAAGAGTTCAAGAATGCTGATTTTTTTTTATAGATTTGATTCTAGTAGTTTTCATTTTCTTGAATTCTCTAACATCTTAATGATAAATGATTGACTGTGATGCGAAAATGGTGTTAACAATATAGATAATTTACGGTTATCAAGTTTTCATAATTCATGAGCATGCTGCTGTAATTTCTAAATTCGATTGTGTGAGATTTTTGGGCATTGACATTTCAGATCCATTATTCATTATCAGGATATTAGAGAGCTCAAAGAAATGATTTATTTTTAGCATGAATATTAATAATCGCATTCCATAGTTTTCATCTACTTGAGCTCTCAAACATTCTAATGATAGAAAAGAATGTGATTGAAACATGATGTTATAAAAAATTTACACAATCGAATTTAAAAACAGCAATGACTACCCAAAAAAATAATAACTTATTTTATTTTCATTAATTAAAATTTATTTTAATGTTGATTTATTTTTTAAAAGTGATTCAGGTGGACCCAGTGTTTGATCCATTTGTAGATCTCTATAGTTTTGTTGACCATTAGTACCCCACACTTAGTCATATATCTAGGCAATGATGGTCGTCATCACTGCGACCGAGTCATCTTGTAAAGGCTGAGTTATATATTGTATACTTACCGAGCAGTAGTACTGCTAAGTAAAGTCATGGTCACTATATGTTCATATTATGCCCAGTATAGTTTTTGCCGAGTTACATATGCAATGATTATCGAGTGACAGGGAAGATCAACCGATGCCGAGTACAGTGAATGCCGAGTACCAAGATTAACTTTTGCCGAGTTAGCCAGGAATCACATATAAGTTTGGAATGGCACAATGATCAAGGTAAACCATTTTTGGTGATAATGGTATTTTGTATTTTGTTCGTTGAGGTAATTACGGAGGTAATTACACATCCACTTTGTAGTCATTGATCCCTATGTCATACCTAGAGCCAATCAGAAAATTGTATAGCTTAAGCGGCAATAGAAATAAATCTGAACCGTAGATCTTGAATCGTTAAGATGTTTTGGTTATTATATAAGGGCAAGATCTAAACCAAGAGAAGCGTGTGAATCAGAGAGAAAAAGAGATATTGAGATTGAATGAATACTATGAGTATGAGAGAATGAACAAAAAGGTATATTCAAAATAGTCAAGTATTCAGACAGAGTTCAGTGACCGAGCAAAGTAGTGAAAGGACAAAATCAACTAGAAAGATCAGATAAAAGAGATCACAAACATACAGTAAAGAGGACATCTGTAATCTGCATATTAGTGCATACCGAAGGATCAGGTACTGAGACATTCTAACCAGTGTATCAGGGTAAATCTCTTAATCGAGTAGTCTTTACAGACTTTATGTAAATCTCTTTACCGAATGCTTACTTTGTTGTAAGTTTATAAATCCTTTAGCAAGGTAGACTATATAAGTCTTTAGCTTTTAACAGAGTAGACCTTTCACAAGGTAGATCATGAATTGATCACATTTTGTAAGCATTAACAGGAAAAACTTATTACTGCAATGGTGAAGATTTGTGGGTGTCATCCCCACCCCAGTTTTACCTTTCAAGGGTTTCTAGGTTACCAAAATTTTGGTGTTATGAGTAATTTCATGTATGCTTCTTAACATGTTTAGTTGCTTAGAAAGATCAAGTTTTGTTTATGTCATGCATACAGTTTTATCAGTATGAAAAGTTAAAGTAGGTAATATCTGATTCACCCCCCCTCTTAGTATTACTTTCCCACTTATATTTCCAACAATTGGTATCAGAGCTACAAGGTTTCTCTTAAGAAAGTCTAACCACTTGAGGAAAAAGATCTTAAGATGGAAGCTTATAAACTGGGGAAGATCATAGAGAATCAAAAGATTGAAGTACGATTGGCATTACAAAAACTGGAAGTAGCCAGAGGGGAATTGAAGAAATCCTTGAGCAAGAGAAGAGAGATTGCAATTCAACAAAATGAGCCACAGTATAAAGAAGAAGACATATCTGGACTATTTGACAATGGTAACTCTGCAGAAAGTGATAAAGCTATAAAAGAACTATTGGAGAAAAATACCATACTAAATGATGACATCAGAACTCTAAAAAGAGAACAGGAAATTCAATCTGTTAGACTTTGTGAAGTAATGGAGCAGAAAAAGAAAGTTGAAGATGATAAGGCAATGGCTGAAGAAGACAAAAGACAAATTGCAATAAGACTAGATGAAAGAACAAGTGACATGCAAAGGTTGACTAATAATCAACTAGATATGGTAAATCAACTACTGATGGTTAATCAAAAATTGGGCAAAAAAGATATGGAAGTAAATCAACTGAGGTCTGAAAATGATCAGTTGAAACATGAATTGAGAACTGAGAAAGAAATCAATGAAAGGATGAACAAACCCAATGAAGCTGCAAAGTATTTTGAAGAGTTGTTAAGATCACCTAGAAGATATGGTGATAGATCTGGACTTGGACTGAATGAACATTTATCATCTACTGAAGACGGAGAATCATCAAAGAATGAAGAACAGAAGATTGCTAAACCAAAGAACAAAAAGCCCACATGTCATCACTGTGGAAAGCCAGGACATACAGCCAACATATGCAGAAGCAAACATGGTAAGTCGGATCCTAAACCTAAGTTTAATGGACATTGTTTTAACTACAAGAAGCATGGACATCAAGCACATGAATGTAGATCTAAGGCTAGCAATTCATCCACTTCACCTAAGTTTCAAGGAAGTTGTTTCAATTATCAAAAATTTGGGCACAAAGCATTTGAATGTAGATCTAGACCCAGGTGGTCATCAAATGAACAAACTAAGCCAGTCACAAAGCCTAACTCTTACAATTGGGATTACAACACTTGGTACAATTTCCATTATTGTGGAAAATATGGACACATCAGAGAAAATTGCATGAAGACTCATTTTAGAGGCAAATCTAAAAGTTGGATGAATGGAAGCATGGTCTATTACAAATGTAATAAGGTCAGTCACTTAAAGAAAGATTGTAGATCACCCATGCCGAGCAATGATAAGAACCAAAATGAAGATATCCGTGAGAAACTGTAGAATCAGATGGAAAAGACATGGAGGAAGAAAGAAGAAGAAAACTCAAGCGAAGCTAGCACATCTGCGGTCACCCAATCTAATGGATCAGGTGATCACACTTCTTCTAACTAAGCATGGAAGGTATGTTTGGAACTGAGTCTTGCAAAGTTTTATTTTTCATCAGTTCCTAGCATAGAATTGAGCAAAATTCCATATTTGCATAGATAAAGATGCACTAGGACATATCTAAGAAAAATAGAAAATTTCATTTTTTGATGTCGAGCATCAGTGTCTTGACCGAGCTATCAATGTTTGTCGAGCACTTGTTATGGCTGAAATGCTATATATGTCGAGTTGTATCGCAATGGTTATATCGATCGAGCTTGTGTTTAGCCGAGGTTAACATAAGTTTGTCGAGACAGTTGTATTCCACCAAAACTTGTATGGAGCATTTATGAGGCCCTAATCCTAATTTTTTAGATTCTATAAAGCGGAAAGTCGCCATTAAATTTTATTTCACCAAGCTTTTGAGATTTCAAAGAGCGATTTAGAATTTGTGCAACTAGTTGAAGAAAGGCGATTCCAATTTTTCAGCGTGCCATCAACAAAAATCATCTACAGGTTATTGACTAAAAAGGTACACTACCAAGTAAATATTCATTTTCAAAAATTACTATTTAAATGGGCATCATCTCCATCCGCACTAGTCAAGAAACAAGGGATTGAAGTTTTTAATGTGCAATTAGTAAGAAATGAAGTATGCAAGCCGAAATTTTTCAAGACAATGTCGGAGAGTGCGATTAAAGGAGATTTAAACGGAGCCCTATCTTCCATTCCAGAGAATGTGTTATTAATGAATGACGTTAGGTCTTGCTACATGTGTAAAATTGGGGAAATCAGTGATTACGAGATCAGGGAAGCTTATGACAGATTATGTGTCAACAGAGTGCTGAAGCTGGAACATAAGGTTGTTGCCGATCAAGGATTAGTGCATGCCCTAGATTTCCCGCAAAATTTTAAAGCAGAATGGATAAAGATTGTTTTGATTCGAGTTCACGACATGCATTTATGGCTGGATGACGGACCAGTTAAGATTACAAAGGAGATGATACATCAAGTCACTGGATACCCTACTATTGAAGGGAAAAGAATGATGAAATGTGTAAGTAAGGAAGATATTCAAGCTAACACTCAGGCAGTTTGGAACAAACGAGGAATGACAATTTCCACCATAACCGATCCAAAAATTGACTTTGCTGTTAGAGTCATCTCGCACAAGTTCTATCAATCTAGTCAGTTGGACAGCGTCCCCTGTATGGAAGTGGACCAGGCATGGAAGATAATCAAGAAAGGACACACATATGACCTTGCCAAGCTCCAACTAACTCAACTCACCGAGAACTTGAACTCCATCTGAACGGCGAAGAATTCAATGTGTAAGTTCGGTTCCTTATTGATCTGTTTATTCTTCTATGTAAAGAAGTGTTTTCCTACACATGGAGGTGTTATATGGGATAAGACGAGACCCATCACTATGCAAATTAATGAATTTATGAATCAGTTTGGAGATAACTTTAATGGAATAATAGACAACTATTTTGTTGAGTTTAAGAAGAAGATGAGAAAAAGGACTAGAATTCCTGTGTCTTTGATTGAGAAATATAGTAAGGATATATGTTTTCTGGTAGACATAGATTTTGTTTATGCACAGGTAGTCCTACCTAGGGTTTCATGGTTAATGTCATTACCCTATGAACTAAACATAGATGAAGCTACTATTGCAATCATAGCTCTCTTAGCTAAAGAAATTGATAGGAATGCACCATACTTTGGAACATTTGCTAAAGCCAAATCCAAGATCTCTTTGGGATTATTGGCTTCCACCACAGAGAGGAAAAGAAAGAAGATAGTAAAGAATTTGGAAAACTATGTGAAAGAATCTGGAATGGATGCACCACTGGAGTTGACCCAAGGATTGGGAGAAGATGAACCGAGTGAAACTAGTGGCAGTGAAGAAGAAGAAGAGGAAGAGAAGAAACCAGTGATTGTCGAGCCTCCTGCTAAGAAAAGAATATTAAAACCTAAAGTGTCATCGACACCTGCACTTAAGCCTAGAACAAGAAAGAATACAGCCGAGACTCCTAAGTTGCCACCTGTCTCTACTAGACGAAAACCAACACTACCCAAGGCAGTGCCGAACAAGGTTATGAAGATCTACCTAGAAGGAAACTTGTCTTAGCACAAGATGATGATGAAGAAACTGAGAGTGATGAAGAAGTAAAAAGGAAGGTTACACAAGGCACTCAACAACTCACTGTTGATGAATTATGTCATAAGATTACTAGCTCTGTAGCAGTGGATGAGCTAAAAAGACTAAAATTTGGGAACATGAGTATTGGAGATAAAGAGAAAATTGAAAAAGCTATTCTTGAAATGTTGTGCATTTTCAAGATGCTGCCTATTCAAATTGAAAATAGAATTCCCAAGGATCTATGCAACAGAGTTGCACAGAAATGGGACTATGCTCCGCAAACTAAAAAATAAATAAGGGAGAGTACTTTAGCACAAGTTGAGTCCACTCTCTCCCCTGCCACCATCAAAAAGGTCATTGAACAATACAGAGGTAAGTTTGATCCCAAACTTAGAGCCTATCTCATCCTTCAACACAAGGTTGAGGATGTTGTCCAAGAAAGTATAAAAATCTAGAAGATAGTGTTTGGACTGTTGATTGACAAGGATGAAGGAAAGGAAGCTAGTACTTCAAAATTTGTTGAACCTGCAATCAAACAAATCAAAATGGAGACTAGAACTCCTAAGGTAATGGAAGTACAGGACAAATCTGAAGTTCAAATTGTTGACATAACCGAGGAGAGTCCCATAAAGAATTCATTTCTGACCGAGGCTGATTTGAAGGATAATAAAACAAATGATATACCCTTGCCAGGTAGCAACACTATACTTTTATAGGTCATGGATTATCCGACAATTGATGGTACACAATCTATTGATGTGAATCCTACTCTACCTGAAGTTACAATAGTTGATCAGTTAGTCGGTACAAGCCTTACCGAGGAACTCATTAAGTCGGTACCACTAACTCAATCTGCATCTGCTGAGGAAGAGGATAAGGCAGAAAGAAAAATCCAAAGTCCTCCTATGGAAGAGAACAGCAAAGAGGAACATGTAGATACGTTAGATGGAAAAGTTGTTAGTCCTCATGCCGAGGAGAAGGGAAAATGAGAAGAAAATATCAAAGGAAAATCCATTGAGGAGCAAGAGGCAATACAAGCTCTTGTACAGATGCCAGGTGGATGCACCCCACCGAGAGCACAAAAGGAGATAGTTGAGGTAACAATTGATGAGGAAATTGTTATTCCTAAATGGGATACCGACAATCTATCTTATGAGCAATTTCAGATACTAAAGGACTTGCTGACAAGGAAAAGCAAACAAGCAAAACTTCGAAGGGAACATCAGCAAAAATAGGTTCTTTATGAAATCAAAGATATATTTAATGAAGTTTATGACTTATCAGATGTAAATAGTTTCGCCCCCATATTGGAACAACTTGTACATATAGTTCAAAAAGTAAATAATGAAGTTAGTTGTGCAAGTGATAAGTTATTTGAGTGGTCAGAACGGAAGTTTGTGACAAAAAAGTTAGAGAAAGTCTCTACCAAGATTGCAGTGAAACAAGTTGAGCTGTCTACTTTGGTAATGGAGACCGAAGTAGTTGTGAATGGACAGTCTCTATTGGCCAAATTTTGTAATGTTGAATTGTTCACTGATGAGAATCAACGACTGGTTGATAAACTGAAACAAGAACTTAAGGCTACCATTCAGTCTCTGAGCCTGGATGCAGAAACCACTGCAACACATTATGCCAAAATCATGCAAACCCAAGGTAAATTAGCCGAGCTGATGGCTAATGATGACAAGATTCGTTCTTGCCTACTTTCTATACAAACTATGTTGACACCTCATTTGGAGGGCTTATAGAAAAAGGTAGTAAAGGCTAGGGAATTAACTCAGAGTAATCCACATCTATCCACAGCCAAGAGCCTCATCATTCTAGCTGCCAATCTTGAAGTACAGACAGAAGTTTTAAACATTGCTTCAACAGCTTGGGAGACTGCACTACATATGATCATGGTGTTGCATAAACCTTTTCTAGATCAGTTTTGGTAGTTACCTACTGATGAAGAGATTCATCGTGTCAAAAACAAGGGGGAATCATCATGACATAAGTAAGGACAAGGTACAGGTAACACAATTTTGAATGTGTATATATCTCAGGGGAGTACTAGGCTAGTACAAACATACTTTTGTAAATTGTAAATATAAATGTCATGACAAAGTGTTTTTGCCACTAATGTCAAAGGGGGAGATTGTAGATCTCTATAGTTTTGTTGACCATTAGTACCCCATACTTAGTCATATATCTAGGCAATGATGGTCGGTCATCACTGCGACCAAGTCATCTTGTAACGGCCGATTTATATATTGTATACTTATCAAGTAGTAGTATTGCCGAGTAAAGTCACGGTCACTATATGTTCATATTATGCCCAGTATAGTTTTTGCCGAGTTACATATGCAATGATTATCGAGTGACAGGGAAGATCAACCAATGTCGAGTACAGTGAATGCCGAGTACCAAGATTAACTTTTGCCGAGTTAGCCAGGAATCACATATAAGTTTGGAATGGCACAATGATCGAGGTAAACTATTTTTGGTGATAATGGTATTTTGTATTTTGTTCGTTAAGGTAATTACGGAGGTAATTACACATCCACTTTGTAGTCATTGATCCCTATGTAATACCTAGAGCCAATCATAAAATTGTATAGCTTAAGCGGCAATAGAAATAAATCTAAACCGTAGATCTTGAATTGTTAAGATGTTTTGGTTATTATATAAGGGCAAGATCTAAACCAAGAGAAGCGTGTGAATCAGAGAGAAAAAGAGATATTGAGATCGAATGAATACTATGAGTATGAGAGAATGTACAGAAAGGTATATTCAGAATAGTCAAGTATTCAGACAGAGTTCAGTGACCGAGAAAAGTAGTGAAAGGATAGAATCAAGAAAGATCAGATAGAAGAGATCACAAACATACAGTAAAGAGGAGATCTGTAATCTGCATATTAGTGCATACCGAAGGATCAGGTACTGAGACATTCTAACCAATGTATCAAGGTAAATCTCTTAACTGAGTAGTCTTTACAGACTTTATGTAAATCTCTTTATCGAGTGCTTACTTTGTTGTAAGTTTATAAATCCTTTAGCAAGGTAGACTGTATAAGTCTTTAGCTTTTAACAGAGCAGACCTTTCACAGGGTAGATCATGAATTGATCACATTTTGTAAGCCTTAACAGGAAAAACTTATTACTGCAGTAGTGAAGATTTGTGGGTGTCATCCCCACCCCAGTTTTACCTTTCAAGGGTTTCTGGGTTACCAAAATTTTGGTGTTATGAGTAATTTCATGTATGTTGCTTAACATGTTTAGTTTCTTAGAAAGATCAAGTTTTGTTTATGTCATGCATAAATTTTTATCAGTATGAAAAGTTAAAGTGGGTAATATCTGATTCACCCCCCCCCCCCCCTCTCAGTATTACTTTCCCACTTATATTTCCAACACCATCCTTATCCACGTCATACAGCATAATTCCTTGTGAATCCCAACTTTGCAAGGAGCTGAATAGACCAGCGTGTGGCAAGAAGGGGTGCATATATGGGGTCTCTTATGGTGACGACTATTATACTATAGGACAGTTTGTTAAGGAAACACTGACGCTTGGTAGAACACCAGTTAAGAGCGTGGCCATCGGCTGTGGGCAGGACAATGATGGATGGTTCGAGGGAGAAGAAGGCTTGCTTGGTCTTGGACAGGGTCCTTTATCGATTCCCAGCCAACTGGGGTCATCTGGCACAACATTTTCTTATTGTCTTGATTCTGGTAAAAATTTATTCATTTAAAGATATTATATTTTTCCAATTTCTATTATTGATCATTGTTGTTTCTAGATTAGGTTGGGTGACAGATTTTTGTATTAATATGTCAAATTAGACTTTGTGATCTATCATTTCTATTATCTTTAATAATGGACCAGAGTAACATGAATAGTTAATTAGTATATATCATTTCTAAATTAGATTGTGTGAAAGTTTTATGTATCAATATTTTAAATCACATTTCTTAATTCATAATTTCTATTATCATGATGATGGATTATAGAGTGTGAAATAGATTATTTCTCGCTACTATTTTTGGATTAGATTGTGTGAGAGTTTTTATAACAAAATGTTAGATCACACTTTGAGATCCACTGTCTCTATTATGTCGGTGATGGATCATCAAATATGATATGGATTGTTGATAGTTGTTGGTTGAGGATTAGATTGTGAGTTGTATTAATGATGGATTGGAGGGTGAAATAGATTGTTGATTACTACTATTTCTGGATTAGATTGTGTGAGAGCTTTTTTTAATCAATGTATCAAATCTCACTTTGTAATTCATCATCTCTATTATCTTGACGATGGATCATGAAATGTGATGAATCGTTGATCATTGTAGGCTCGGGATTATATTATGAATTTTTTGTATCAATGTTTTGGATTGCGCCTACTGGTCTAACATCTCTATTCTCGTGATGATAGATCATGGAGTGTGAAATATATTGTTGATCACTACTGTTTTGGATTAGAATGCAGTGATTTTTTTGCATCAATTTATCATACCACACTTTGTGATCCGTTATCTCTATTATCCTTATGACAGATCACAGAGTGTGAAATGGATTGTTGATCACTACTTTTCTACATTAGAATGTGTGAGAGATTTTTGTATCAATGTGTCAAATCACACTTTGTGATCCATTATCTCTATTATCTTGACGATGGATCATGAAGTTTGATGTCAAATTGTTGATCATTGTTGTTTATGGATTAGATTGTAAGGTTTTTTTTTTAATCAATATTTCCAATCACGCTCTCTATGATCAATCCTCTCTTTTATCTTGATGATGGATTACAAAGTGTGAAATAGATTGTGTCAATTGTTTTTGTGTCAGTGTGTCAAATCAAACTTTGCAATCCATCATTTCTACTATCTTGATGATGGATCAAAGAGTGTAATATAGATTGCTAATTGTTTCTATTTATAAATTAGATTGTGTGAGTTCTTTTTAACAGTCAATCATCACTATTATCATCATAAATGTGACATAGATTGTTGATAGCTGCTAACTCTGAATTAGATTGTGTGTCGAATATTTCTTATCTATAATCAACCATCACTATTATCCTTATGATCCATGTGATATAGATTATTGGCTGCTCCTATTTCTAAATTAAACTAGATGAGTTTTTTTTATATCAATATCTTCAGTCACACTCAAGTAATCTATCATCTCTATTATCTTGACAATCGATTATAATGTGAGAAAACTCTCACACAGTCTGATTCAATGATTTATCAAGCTCGTTCATGTTGTGCCACTTTCTTCAACTCCTAGATTTCCCGGGGGATATTCTCGGCCTTCTTTTCCAGATTAGCTCTTATCTTCTTACTCGTTGATCATTGTTATTTTTAGAATAGATTGTGAGTTTTTTTTATGAATATTACATTCTATGATCAATCATAGCTTGGGTCCTGCTCACAGATCATTTATAGCTTGTGTGTGAGTTTTTTTGTATCATCATGTCAAATCATACTTTGTGATTTATCGTTTCTATTATCTTGATGATGAATCGCAAAATACGATATAGATTATTGATCGCTGTTATTTCTAGATTAGATTGTGTAAAAAGTTTTCAAACAAAGCCTTACAAGATGCCTACTTGGCGGGTACGAAATATCTTCCCTGGGCGGACGGAGAGTCCATATTTGACACTTGCTACGATCTCTCAGGCAATCAAACGGTGAAACTTCCTGTTATTACCTTTCAGTTTTCGAATGGGGCTTCTTTAAGTCTCCCGGTGAGGAATTCCTTAATAATCTGATTCCTCTGTTTTCCGAGGGGACTTTCTGCCTGGCTTTTGCTATACTAGTCTCTTTTGACAAAACCAACTCTCTTGTTGGCTTCGCCGCCAACCAGTGTTAATTCACTGCCCCAAATATGATGACTCTAGTTTTGTTTATTTTCTACTGGGTTTTGGCTATACTAGTGTATGAGCTTGACTTTCCATTGGCATGCAAAAGGAGTGCAGTAAACTGCATTCCACTACTGTATTTAAGTACCTTATAATAATATCTTCTGTGAAAGCAGTTGTTCTGGTAGGATATTGGATTTTTATATTGGTTGAATTGAATTGATCATGTTGATTGAATTTACATACACATATAAGTTGCTCGTTACAGTCAAATGAACTGAGCATGGGTCGAATTCTTTTTCTCGGCATTCTATTTTGTTTGGATTTGTTTACACGGTTTATGCAAATTACAATTATTTTTTCACTAAGACTAATGTATTAGTGTGGTTTAAGGTGGATATTGTAGTCATATGTTTTAATGCTTTCGTTATAGTCTTTTTATGATGAGATTTTAAATATGTATTGAGTGTGCATGATTTCATAAATCAAGTTAATAGAAAAATGAAGTATTGTTAGGATTGCTTCACTCACCTTGTTTCATAAGGTGGAAAACTAAAATTTGTTGCATCATTCCATCACACTAAATTATCTTGATTGAGAATGAGCTAGACCCATTTATTAATCATGTGAGGCATTATTTTTTTTTCCTTTCATAAGATTATTCATAATTGTTTTAATTATTTTGAAGGCTTAGAAAGTGGTTGACAAAAATGACTGTAAAAGTGAAAGCTTGAAAGCATAGTTGAATAGAGACCCATTCTCAATCCCTTGGGAGGCATCTCAAAGATCCAGACATTCAATTATCAAATGATGAGAAGAAATTTTTGGAAAGATTTAAAATAATGATTCTATATGTCAATATACCACAAAAGACTAAAAAATGTTCTATGATTGTCCTAAGAATACAAGAAATATGATGTGTAGGATTGTAAATAGTCATATAGAATTTTATCAAATAAATAAAAATAAGCATTCGATGATAATAAAAAAATGTGGGAATAGTAGTGTCCCATATGACCACTTAATTTTGTTATTACATTTATTGGCCTTTTTTATATGAAACATAATGTGTTTATGTTATATATTATGTATATTTAATTAAAATTTTATTGGAAATTGCAAATTGTTTGGATTGGATTTGTCTTAAGGATTAAATTTCCCTATTCCCTATCAAGTCTATGTTTTACAGAATATATAAATCTTGAAGGTCTCCATCATGTGTATATTGAAGGACATTATTATGAAAAATATGTTATCAATTCAAACTATATGCTATCTTTCTATCTTTCTTTTTTTTACATAACTTAAATATATTAAGTATTTGATATTTATGTTATATATTATGTATGTGTTTACTTAGAATTTTCTTGGAAATTGCAAATTGTTTGGATTGGATTTTCCTTGGATATAAAAACTTGAGGGTTAAATTTGCGTATTCCCTAACCAAGTCTATGTTTTATAAAATATGTCAAAAAATATATAAATCTTGAAGGTCTCCATCAAGTTTGTATATTTAAGGATATTATTATGAAAAAATACACTATAATCTCATTACAGCAGTTTGTAGATGATAATTTTCTATTTGGTAAATCCTCGGTTGTGGAGGTAATGGAATGGAAAAAACACTTTGGGGATTATGCCATAGCCTCAGGCCAATGTATCAATTATAAGAAAAGAAGTGTATATTTTTTCAACACTAAAGATGATCTTCAATCTAGAATTATTAACAACCTCCAAGCTATATATGATCATTTTGCCAGCCTCCCAAGAACTTACCTAGGTCTTCCACTCATGGTCAAGGAAGTTACCCTAAACGTTTGCAATACTATCATGGAAAGAATCTAGAGAAAACTTGGTGGTTGGAAAGGAAAAATTTTGAGAAATGTTGGAAAAATTCAACTTCTCTCAGCCTCCCTCCAAGGAATTCCTATGTACTTCCTCTCTTTTTTCAAGATCTTTGGGTCTATGGCTAACAAATTAGAGAAAATCCAAAGAACTTTTCTTTGGATGGGCATTGAGGAGAAAAAAAAAGAATTGCTTTGGTGAATTGGGATACGATTTGTCTTCTCAAAGGTCAAGGGGGCTTGGAATCCGTAAGCTTACCAGCTTAAATAAAGCTCTGATTACAAAAATTAGGTGGAACCTTGTGTTCGGTACTGTGGATTGGTGCAAAATTATGGAAGAAAAATACCTCAATAGAGACTACTTTAATAGAGCCCTTTTATGCCCAAGATTTGCCTTCTGGCTCAAAAATCTGAAACAACGTTCTCAAATGTAGGACCCTCCTAAGAATGGGATTAAAATGGTAGTTGGGGAATGGAAGAAGTATCAAATTTTGGGAGGGCAGTTGGATTGATGAAAAGCCTCTTAGGGATGGGTTGTTAGGCCTTCTGAAGGGTAGGCTTATAGATTGTCTTGGTAAATACATTGTGAACTATGTGGATCTTGGAGGGAAATGGAAGAACATGGATCATTATTACAGGGATAGACCTCTTTTGTCTACTAGAATTAAGGATTTGCAATCCATCTTAGAAGGCCTGAGAATCTCCTTATTTGCTAGAGCTAATAATATTTTCTACATGACTATGACTCAATCGGGTGATTTCACTATCAAATCGGATTACAACCTATTGATAAAGAACCAAGGTGATCCGAGCTGTTAAGCGTGCTTGAGCTAGAGTAGTACTGGGATGGGTGACCTCTTGAGAAGTCCTAGTACTTCACCTATGCGAGTATTACCTAGATGCAATGAGTGCTAATCATTCTATTCATTCTTATGAGATATGGCTTCTTGTGAACCACTACTCGTGAACCATGGGTCAACGAGTTTGACTCAAATACTACACAGTTGAATTCTAATAGCAATATCACAATTTATAAATTAATATTTTAACTTAAAGTGAAGTTCAAAAGTTAATTTTCAATATTTAATGTAACCATTAATTTATTCTTGGATTGAATTAGAAGTCTGAGGAAACTTTTTTTTTATACATGTGACTTTTTAATCTGCTTGAGTGGAGTTTATATATTTAATTTTAGAGTTGGAATGTTCCTTGTTTGACCTTGGGTGAATAAGTGTACCCATGTGACTTCACATTAGTATTATTTAGATATAAATTATTTTCTTATTTTATGTAAATGAACATTTATCTGTGTTGAGTTTCCATCAAGATAATGTTTCCTTTACTTGGTTGGGATAAAATCATAACTATTATAATATCTTTTTTAGTGCACTTCTTTAGAGGATTTACCTTTGTTAACTTTCATTTGGCTTGGTTTTTATTGGGAGAGCATGGGAAATTGTTATTATTCCATTGATGAGATGAGGTAATAATGTTTATGCATTATTTAATCCTTAGCTTGAAGTTAGAGAAGACCTTCAAAGTTTAGGAGTGTATTATTCTAATTTTATAGTAGAGAATGAGAGAGAAAGTTTGGAAGAGAGAATTCTACTTCAGATTTATTAGAGTTTCACATCTCTTGAGGGTTGAGAAATTCTTTCATTTTTGTATGTTTTGATGTCAATCTTAAGAGCTCACTTGTAATTATGGAAAGGATTATTATTTCGTTTACTATCTATATTGTGAAGCTTGAAGCTCTCTATTCTACTTTTAAGATCAAAGGATTTCTTATTTGGTGTTTTGTTGGAGCATGAAATTGATCGCATGGATTTTTTATGAATGACCTTTCAAAATCTTGGAAAATAGAAAAAGGTACATTCTCTTCAATGTGATGGCATTGACTTGAAAAGAGAGCTATTCACTTATGCTTGTGTTTATTTCTTTTCTATGCTTCCTTTATATTTAGGTATGAAATAAGAAGATATACAATATTGCATTGTATTACACTTGCATAGTTTGGTGTATTTTTTCAAAAGAGAACTTGATGGATAACATTTGAAAATGGAAGTGTTCTCCCATGTATTGATTAATTTCTATTCTTCAAATATATGAGATAAAAGCAATATTTTCATGAGCATTTCGAGTTAATATTGAATAGCATAGTGTTGATTATTTGTTGAATGGAAGAGACATTGATTTCTTGAACTCAAATGGGCTGAGAGAAATTATGTGTTAGATTTGTGTAGATATATGTTTTTCTTAAAGCTATTGAATCTTTAATTGACACCATGTGTCTTAATGTTGGAAGGAGTGCTATCCATTTTATTGTAAAGAAAAATCTTCAAAAGCTTATCCATTATATGTTGATACAAAACAATTTTCCCACTCATAGATCTCCACCAAGATATATATATATATATATATATATATATATTTCATTTTTTTGATATTAGAAAAGATTTGAACTCAGTAGTGCTTACAACACTGATTTTGCCATTAAATCAAATGTCCTTGGACCCACAAATATATAGATTATTATAAATAATATAACAATTAAAGAATATCCTAATTTACCAATATAAAATTGAGAAACTATAAAAAAAGAATTCAGAATGATTAAATTCTTAAATTACCCAATATATACTCTAGATTATTATAATAATCTGTGAATTAAATGAAATCTACAAGTACTACACATAATTAAAAAATGGCCTCTTTATCAATTGATAATGACACAAACAAACTGGTAATAATATCACACCACTGCAAACCCAACATTCTGATATCATTTCCTTGCAATTATACAGAAGCTTTTGATGAGCCTGCTTACACTCTACAGGCTTTTAGACTTGTTAATACTGGTAAGTACAAGCATTTTCTTTATATCTGTCAGAGGATGCAATCATTAACATTGATCTCGATGTTCTTTATATTTGGTTTTTAAAGCCATATTGGAATTCACTGTTCTCTAAAAACACGTTTGCTTTAAGGTTAAGAATTCAACAGAGTGGATAACAATAATTGTAAAACATGGGATATGTTGAAAAAGTTTCTTGTTGGTATTGAATAATGTAGAATTATAAAGGAGTAAACAGCCTTCAAAAGAGGACCTGTGGAGGAAAAGAATCCCAAGCAATAATAGGAAACCATATTTGACGAACTTTCAAACTTAACAGTCATTATAACAAATAAATTTTAAGGGTGGATAAACGATGTAGATATAAAAAATGGATTTGTCACATTGTTAGTTTTTTCTTAAAAAAATTAGTTATGATGATCGTTCAAAACCTTAAATTAATTGTAGTTTATTTTAGTTCAAAGTTATGATTAAAAAAGTTAATCGATGCATGGATTCGAAATTATAATGACAGGAATGAACTAATAAAAGGTGAAGTATTAGAGCTTGTTCACTTCATATTATTATTTAAATTTAAGAAGGTAATATGTTAAATCATTAAGGGTCAAATTTTTCATAGTTTGGTCTTTAGCTAGACCGCTTTAACAATTTCACAGTAACAAGTAATGACAATAAACAATTTTGTAATAGACTTAGTATGATATTATAAATAGACAATAGAATTAGGAAATCTTGAAAATCTTTATCTAGATTTTCTTTCACGTTCCACCATGTTCTCAATGAGTAAATGCATATCTTTAAATATGAAAGCATACCAAGGTTAGCTTGAAATGACTAGTGGAAGGAGGTTAGCATGATTCAATTTCATTTAGATTTTTTAAAGCTCTAATATTTAGATTCATTACTATATAAATGGCATGGTCTAAGTCTATTGTCACAATTAATCTAATCTAGGGTGGTCAAAGACAGGTCTATGGATTAGGATGAATCTATGGGAATAAATGATGACGGAATATAGATATGGTAGTTTCATGAGTCAAACTAACACAAATATATGCAATTCGTAGATTATTCATTGCATAAAAGATGCTCCAATCAAATTGAACCCACGTTTAATGGGGAAGGGACATAGAAATGCAATTCTTACCATTATAGTTTACTTGTATTGAAATGTACATGCAAATTAATAGTAGGAAACATATCAAAATAAAACAAGTAGCCAATATGGAAATTGTATATTTATTATAATGTTCAAATGAATATTACATTTTTCAAATTATATAGATCATTATTAATTATTTTTCACATGAATGCTCTATTAGAAACTTACAAAACAAAAAGATCACAAAAGAGTAGCATTTACAACTTTTTAAAAAGAAAATTATCCTCAAAAATAATAAAAGTATAGAGAATAGAAAATGGATTTTTCTAGTATAGAAAGTGATAACAATCCAACTAAAAAAGAAAAGTAAAATAACTATAATCAAGAAAATGAGATTAATAAATCTCACGGACGTAGAAATGAGTATGAGATTATCATTGTAAAATATAACTTGTAGAAAGAAATTTAGTGAGACATATGCTCCCCTCTAAATGATTTTATAGAATGGATGCAAGAAATTAGAGCTTAATGAAAAATAAATAAACCTAAACATCATAAAAGATATCATTATATAATAAACAGTTAAGGGAAAAGTAGGATACAATTTTAAAAGCATGTATAAAATGGAATGAATTTCCCTAATGTATTTTCTGATGAAGGAAAATATCAAAATATGGATAGTCATAAAATCTATATATAAGGAATTGAATATAAGAAGAAAACAAATATGAAAATATATTGAAAATAATCATAATGTGCAATCACAGGATATACTTGAATGGTAACAATCACAGTATAGATTTAAAATTTTAGGGCTAGTAAAGGTTTCCTTATTCACTTGAATGCCATAAGATAATTCAAAACATGCATTTCATCCTAGCAAGGAAAACTAATTTATGAAAATATTTCTTCCTTATATGGTCTTAAAGTCTTAAGATTGTGAGGAATTAATTTATTTTTAATGTGTTTATATAATTGAAATTCAATCAATAGTTAATACTAAGGTGGCTAGCTTTAATGAGAAATCTACCCTTGTGAAGAAATACATATCAAGTAACCATTTTATGTGTATAAGGATATAGGAAAGATACAATTGTAATAGAATATATAATAAAACAAAGATAAGATCTTCAAGTTTTATCTTTAATGAGTGTAATTTCAAATATAGTGATAATTATACATGCTAGATAAGGATGTTGTAAGAATGACTAAAATACAAAACATGACAATGATGATGATTGGGATCCTTAGATATATGCATTACAATGCCTAAATATGGACAAAAATGATCAAAAACCTATAAAAATGTTTAAGATCAAATCACCAATTAAAGAAGGAAATGATAACATACATGTGAACATAAATGGATGTCACCTAGAAGCAACTCAAACTATGATGTGATAATGACATGACATGCAAAGAGCCATCTATTGAAGTTTTAGGTAATTTAGGTGATATGATGATGGATCAATAAAGGGTTTTATTTTGAGCACAACTCTTACCATAGTAGGATTAATATATGTATGTACTAGATTCAATTCATCTCTATTATATGAGAGTACTTTCAATTTTAAATGAATAGTACTGGAGTTATTATGGTATTACCACTTATAGGTATTATATATTTGAATGTAGTTAATATAATGAATATGTTAATCCTCAATTTAATTTAATTATTTATCTAGTTCATAAGGGTACATAGATGATTTGTAAATTAATTCATTCATTTCACATATAAATTACATTCTAATTTATTACATTTTTTTTATTAAGTAAAACAGGTTTTACAGGGTTCCTGAAACCCACTACAGAGTAATTTAAGAAAGATAAGCATGAAAGAAAAATAGAGAATAACGTTTCAGAAAACCAAGGGACAGACCACGATAGGGCCAAGCAAGAAAAGACAAAGAAATAGTCAAAATAGGGCAAAAAAGAAAGGCACAAGATCTAATTATGCCAAGCTCCTAAGCATGACAGTCGCATTACTTCCGAGGGCCTCCATCAGGTCAACAGTGTCTTTCACATTCTAAACTTGGGATCCTTGGAGATCAATTTTCTCCATGTTTTTCCTGATTCATGCCCTGGTTCTTTTTCCTAGTCCTTCAGTGGGCTCCTTCTCATCCTCCCTAATCTCCTGATCAGTCGTGGTTTCCATTTTTTCTTCAATTTTTTTGATTAACAACTTCAAGTTCTCGTTGGACGTTTTGAGGATATTAAAATTTTGTTCGGCAATTCCCTTTAGGGTATTTTCAAGGCTTATCAATTTGGATTCCAGATGTTGAACCCTAGTTTCCAGGCTTAGCTTTCTCTCAGTGGTGTGTTCCTTGTTGTCCGAGCTCTGAATTTTATCTTTGAGGTCCTCAATTTTGTGGTAGAGCCATTTGAAAGATCTAAACTGATCCAACATGTTGTTCTTGGTGTTGTTGAGGAAGTCCATATCCATTTCCCTAGCTTTATCACTTAGAACCACCAGTGTTGGATCTATCATCTCTTCCTTATGAACTTTTCCTTCATTGTCCTCTAGAATCTAAGGGTTAACAGCCTCCCTAATTATTCCCATTTTCACAGTATTGATGTTGAAATTTCTCCAAACCTTTTTTCCTTTCCCAGTATCTTGACTACTATATTCCCCCCCCCCCGAGGCCTCTTCTATTTCATCTATCCTTATAGGTGACTGGTTAGCACCTTGTTCATCATTGTGTTCTTTGGAAACAAGGTCGTGCTTCTTAATATTGGTGCCTGTAGGGGACTGAGGAGGAGGGGTTTTTTCCTCACTAATAGTGAGATCAACCGATAGGCGACCCGAGAAGTCTTGCATTATTTTGGGGTTTTCCTCTTTGACCTATTCCTGCATGTCTACAGCTTCCATTTTGGGATTGCCTTCATCATCTTCAGTATCCATTTCTTCCTCATTGTCATTGTACTCTTCCTCCAAGTTAACCTCCTTCTTATCCTACTTCTTTGAGGGTTTTTTGATTTTGACAGCTTTCAGGGGTCATTTCTTGGAAGGGGATCCCTTGTTTCATTTCTTCTTTTCTACTACTTCACTGTCATCCAAGAGTTTTCCCACAGAAGTGCCTGAAGGAACAAAATCCGACCCTAAATCCTTGCTTTTAGCTTTGCTATCCTCAATTTCCTTGCCAAGGATTTGGGCTTTAAAGAATTCATAGATCAACAGAAGCAATCCTTCATGCATGGCAAGGTTAGCAATATTCTTATCTCTAAAACCATTGATATTCTAGTTTATAGAA
>BSBK01000534.1:45000-287500 GCA_027943335.1 Chamaecyparis obtusa
TTAAAAAAATAAAGTTTTCATTTTTAATTATTTTGATATAAGTTATGTCTAGCACACAAATAGACACATAATTTTTAGGATGAACCCACTTCAAAAAATCATGAAAAAATAAAATAATTGACATAAAATTACAAAAAAATTACATGACTTCTAGATCTCACTCTTATGTATCTTTATGCCAAAGGGTTTTTCAAAATAATAAATCTAACTATATATTTTTTGATGCACACAACAGACACAATGTTATATTATTATCAAAAAATCAAAAATAATTTTTTGTGCACAATGGATTTGACCCTCTTAATATTATCCATTTTTAAAAATATTTAGTATTTTAGAAACTGGATTAAGAGTACTCCAGTTCTTGTTCTTAGAAAATATTCTAATTTTAAGTGCATAACTATAAAATTTCTCTTCCAAGTTCAAGTTTACCTAATTTCAAGAAAAACGTGGACACCTATACCCCTCTTTTTGCACACCATCTTGGTGCACTTACCTATTGATTATGGTGACACTTTTGAACCTATTGCTAGATTAGAAGGAGTTATAATTCTACTAGCATATGCATCTTATAATGGATTTGATGTTTATTAAATGGATGTTAAGTCTGCATTTCTTGATGGTATTCTTGAAGAAGAAGTTTATGTTGAATAGCTTGAAGGATTTGTTAAGAACACTAACAAGGACATGGTATAAAAAACTTCACAATGTACTATATGGTTTGAAACAAGCACCCCTAGCATGGTATGAAAGGCTACATTCATATTTGATCAAGATTAGATTTCAAAGAATCAGTGACAACAATAATTTGTATCTGAAATGTGACAGTAATGACAAGATTTTTATTGCTGAAATATTTTTTGATGACATTATTTTTGGAGGAGATAACATATTATGCAAATATTTTGTTGAGGATATGAGAAAGGAATTTGAGATGTCCATGATAGGAGAGATAAAATTCTTTATTGGACTACATAGTCAACAAGTCATAGATGGGATCTAAATTACATAGCCAAAATACATCAAGGAGATCCTAAGGATATTTGGTACATGGAAGAGTAAAAAATGGTTGGAACACCTATGGCTACTGGTTGAAAATTGTCAAAGGAAGATGAGGCAAAGGAAGTGAATGAAACACTCTACCAATCAATGATTGGTAAGTTACAATATGTTGTACATAGAAGACCTGATATTGCTCATGCAATAGGTATTGTTGCAAGATTTTATGCCAATCCAAAGGAAACACACGTCTTTAGTTAAAATATAATTAGATATCTAAAAGGGATTGAAGATGTTGGTCTACTATACAAGAAAGGAGGGGATTTTTATCTAAAGGTTTAAATTGATGCTGATTGGGCTAGAAAGATTGATGATAGGAAAAGTACAAGTGGAGGAGATTTTTTTGAGAGAAATATTAGTGACATGGTTGAGTAAGAAATAGAGTTGTATATCACAATCCACTGTCAAGGCAAAGTAGGTATCAATAGCTATGAATTGTGCAAATATTGTATGAATTAAACAGCTACTTAAAGGTATTGAAGAGGAAATTATCGATCCAATTACTATTTATCATGATAATACAAGTGCTATCAACAAATCAAAGAATCTGGTAATACATTCCAAGACCATCTATCAAGTACCATTACTTGATAGAATAATTTTAAGATAAGCATGTGATATTGTAGAATGTGAATTCAAAGGAGCAAATAGAAGATATATTTACCAAGCCACTACTGAAGGATTCTTTTGAGTATCTCAGAGGTAAATTAGGGGTTCTTCCCCTATCCAATATTCACCAAGGCAAGATACATGCTGGATAAATTCAAGGATTCATTAGAATATCTATTTTGTGAGTTGGTGCTAGTGTTCACTCTTTGGGTGATGCCTGAAGTTGTGAAAAATGGTTGTACGTATGCAATGAGATATTAGTACATGCTAGGTATGATCCACTTCCTAAACACCTTTTCAGGAGTACGTATCTTTGGCATTATTTTCAAAGAGGGATATTATGTAATTGAGTACATATGGAGAATTGAACTAGAAGAAAAGAAACAAGATAAAGTTTAGAGGGAGAAAAGGATAAAATGTTTAATGATCAAGAAGACTGAGACATAGAGAGCTATAATTGAAAAGTTTTTCCATCATCAATTGATAATGAGTGTTGTCATCAATGCCAAAGAGGGAGATTTTTAACCTAAGGGAGATTGTTAACTGATGGTGATGATGATGAAGACCAACTAAGATCAGAAGTATACAAGATTGTAGAAGGATTAAACCAGTTATTATTTTTTTATTGATGTTAAGCAATTTATTTATGGTTTATATTGATTTTCCATATCATTCAGAGTATGATATAAGTTGAGTGAGTTAAAGAAAGAGAGGAAGTGAAAAGTTGTGAAGATGAAGAACTTAATTGGGAAGCTAATACAGATCAGACAATGATAAGGTTATATTGATTAAGTTGTTTTCTACTAAACATTTAATTATATCAAGTCTGTAAAGAAGATTGGTCAAGTCGATAAACAAAATAGTTGGGTTACCGAGTAGGAAGAGTTATTTGGTAAAACAAAAGTAAGTTTCGGTAAAGTGAAAGCAAGTCAAGACACCAAGTAGAAGGATTTAGTTACCAAGTGAAGCAAACATAATTTTGGCTGAAGGATAAGAAGTTATCCACTAAGAAAGGAACAAAAATTAAATACAAGGATCAGAATGACATTTAATGGTGAGCCACAATGATCTGGAAGATTATAAGGATGAGAAAAAGTTAGTTAAAGAGATCTATGATTAGGAAATTCAAGATGATGATCTATGGTAAGATTTAAGTGAAAAAAGTGAAGGTACAAGTTCTAAGAAATGTTCAAGTTCTGAGGTGATGATAAAACATTTTACCAAGTTCCAAATTCATTGAATCATTTTATGAGGATGATCTGACGGTTGAGAATAAATGGGAGGAAATGTAATAAAGGAGATTAAGAGGCAAAACAGAGTCTATAAATAAAGGATGAAATTTACTGGAAAACTAGCTAGCAAATTTGAAAGGTGGATATGTAATCGAGTGATGCAGTGAAGAAGAAAAAGGTTGAAATTTGAGTCTGCAAGTAAGATTGATAAAGTGTTGAGGCCAGTAGAAAGAGAAGGAAATAAGTGAAGACAAAGAGTGCACAAGGGATCTGACTAAGAAAGAGGTAGTTTCATATTTACAAATCAATTTTTATACTGTTTCTTATAAACATTAGTAGCAAAAAAATATCTTAACCGAGTGGACTTAACAGTCTTATTGTAAAATCTTTAGAGAGGTGACATTCTAGAAAAGTGTTTAAAGACCTTTAACCAGACCACTCCTAACAGGGTGAAGATCTTAACAGGTCTAAGGAAAATCCCCTAATAGGGTCACATTTAACAATGTGCATTGTAATCTTTAACAACAATGGCTTTTAACCTAGTATACTTTAGAAGAGTATTTCTTTAGTGGGTGACAATTCATTGATTTCTCCCAAATTGGGTTTCCATGTTAAATACTGGTCTTATATGTGTTGAATGTTTATTGTGAATGTTATTGTTGATTGATAAAATTATTTTACTGTTATCGGTTAATATTGAAGTTTGTCTGATTGAGTTGTTACCAAATTGAATCAGAGAAATTTTTAAGGATTAAAGAATCACTGTTACTGATTCACCCCCCTCTCAGTAATCCAACACACAATCTTTCAACTCTAACTCACATCAACAACACACATCATTGTCAACACAAAGATAAGTTGACATCAACCCTACTACAACACTTAGATAATTAACAACACATTAGCAACATCTCATTCTAATACAACACAACATTCTATAGATATCCACACCAAGTGGGTAGACATCTATAGATGAGAATACTTAGCCATTAGTCACAATCAACCATCTAATAATAACACAAGATTTTTTCTTCTACGACATACTCGTACTAGAGTAGAAACACATCTAGTACAGACATGTGACCTTTGGGTAAGTGCACAAAGATGGGGGACCAAAAAGGGGGTATAAGATGCCACTTTTTTCCTGAAATCAACAAACTCTGAACTTCAACAAGAAATTGAAGATAGTTTGTAATGCCCAAAAAAAAAATCGAAAAAAAACACAACTACAAAAAAAAATTTGAAACAACTATAACATACATCTAGGTCAACAAAGTTATTCAAAAGCCCTTTGACGCGGAGCTCTGGAATCGTAAGCTCACTTGGGCGAGTCACCCTATGACATATAAGGGATCGTGAGGCAAGCACTGGTGTGCCTCTATCCCCTACACAGCGGAAGTCAATAGGCGACGAGGAAGGTTAAAGATGCTCCAAAGGGAATTATCATATCTCTAGGATTTCATGAGGTACTAGGTTTATACAGTCTACCCCTATGAAAATTCCAAGGTGGGATTAATTTCGCTAAAGGGTAGATTTATTAAGAATTAACATAACAAACATTAATCTAGTTATTTCACATAAAAACTAAGTTTGCTTCTCCTAACTAATAACCTTCAAGGTTAACTATTCCATTAACTAAATTTAATTATAAAATTGGAATAACTTTTCTAAAATTGATTTGCATAAATTTGGGTAGATAATGAGATTAATATTTCTTTGAATACATAATTAAATAGAAATAATAAGACAATTAAAGAACGATTGTAAACTTTTTTTCTACTTACAATTTCATTGAATTAAAAATTTACTAAGAAATAAATTCCATAACTTAATTTAATTATCAATAACAAAATAATCATAACGATAAAACATAATGAAGGAAAGATAACCATTTTATTAAATTCAATTTACCACCAACATAATAAGCTTTACCATATACTAAAATAATTCTTTCATAAATAAATCACTATCTAAATGCAAATATATTAACTTTTCAACAAATCCAATTTTTACTAACAAAAATGAAAATAATATGACATGTCAACAAATTCGATCAACATAATGAAAATATAATAACATTTCTACTAACAAAATGAAAATATAATAACATTTCGATCATTCCAGTTTTCCACTAACAAAATGAAATTATGGACACAACTTATTCAATAAATAAATAAACTCATAAGAGGAACATAACAATTTAAAAACAAATAATATAATAATGAAAGGGCCCTCCAAACCCTAATTCAAAATTAGGGTTTGGGGCCCAATAAAACTTCCTCTAACCCTAAAATCACTCATAATGTTTTCTTTTGCTTTGTGTGTGCAAGTTGAAGAAATTTGTAGAGGATAAACTCAGCCAGTTTTCTCTACAGAGTGAGAGGGTGTTTTATGGCAAGAGATCCCTTTCTCTATAAGGGAGTCTCTCATAAACACACCAAATAGTTCCCATTTCAATGAAGAAGAAGTGGGTATATTAGTTTTAGAAATAGGCATCTGTGAATATTGTAAATGTTTTCAGATCTGAGAATAGATCTCATGTCTTATTTTTTTGTTTTTTTTTTGTCCAAATATTGATTCTGTACAAACAAATATCTTAACAGCCTATTCAAAACAAAAGACTAGGTATAAAAACCTTGTAATCTATGTACACAATTTACAACTTGCTAAGGAAAAAAAAAAAACATGTGTTCTGTTATGTAATCCATTTAATCATCTGTATGATCAAACTATTCTTTTGCAAAGCAAATTCATGATTACTATTTTTGTTAAATTCAATTGCATATTTCTTATGTACTCAAATTACTCACAAAATGATATAATTTTGCACACACATGAGACATAATCTAATGTAAAACCTGGGCTGTAGTAGCAACTGTAATGATCATGTAACAGCATTTAAAACACACTTCATAGATATAGGAACATTTAACTTTGAAAGAATTTAAATAAAATCAATCTAATCTTCCTGCACATGACCATTTCATATTACATTTTTGCAGAGATCTAATTTTAGTCTCATTTAATAATTGCAGAAAACTAGAGCTTTAAAGAGAGCAAATATTACTCAAATGCTAATTCTAAGATTTCTTCTAGCATATCTAGTCTTAGTCCCAACTCATATATCATTTTCAATTACATTTCTTAGAATACAAAATGGATACACAAGATCTTTCAACTGTTACTCCTACATACAATCCCTTGAATATTCCAATTTTAGCTTTTCCTTCAAACTTGAACTTTTCTTCAAACCAAGAAACCAAACCTGCAAACACAAAACTTTCTCACATGGCCATGGAGGCTCACCTCCCAACCTAGGCCATTACATGGCCACCCCCGAGCTTGGGGAAACAAGAATAGGATAGGATACACTCATACATCACACATACATAAACATTCAACACAAAGAAGAACATAGAATTTTATATTTTACTCCCTTCCCAAGCCTGCACAAAGGACTCTTACATAGAATCCATATAATGAGTGAAGGTGGAATCTTCCTTATGGAGACACCTATCTTATAATAAACAACATTACAGCAAGTATTACCAGCCTTCACAAGGCCCTTCCAACCCAAATAGCTCAAATCCATGAGCAACAACAACACCCCTTATGGCCCCCAAACACCCTTATGGCCCCCAAACAGCATAAGAAGGTTCTCATGGTTGCCCATACAACCATGCACTCATACAAAAAGGAAATCCCAACTTAGGCCTTTCACCCCAAGTTCTCCTCTAATCCTCCCAAGGATGAGGAGTGAACTTCCACACCCATAGCATGAACAATTTCAAGAAAACAACAAGATTGGAACAAAAGCTCAAAAATGAAAACAACAATAAAAGGTTTACACATTGCAAAAATAGATTACAATTTTTTTTTTCACATAATACAATCCTTTCAAGCATGTTCAAATAAACAACAAGATTAGAAGACCACCAACCTCCTTCAAAGACAAGGTTGAAATTGAGAGTCTTTGCCTAGTAGATTTGTGAACAGCAAGCTTGGTGCCAAGGGGAAAATGTAATGCCCAAAAAAAAAAATCAGAAAAAAACACAACTGCAAATTTTTTTTTGAAACAACTATAACATACATCTAGGTCAACAAAGTTATTCAAAAGCCCTTCGACGTAGAGCTCTGGAATCCTAAGCTCGCTTGGGCGAGTCACCCTATGACATATAAGGGATCGTGAGGCAAGCACTAGCGTGCCTTCGTCCCCTACAAGGCAGAATTCAATAGGCGACGAGGAAGGTTAAAGATGCTCCAAAGGGAATTATCATATCTCTAGGGTTTAATGAGGTACTAGGTTTATACAGTCTACCCCTATGAAAATTCCAAGGTGGGATTAATTTCGCTAAAGGGTAGATTTATTAAGAATTAACATAACAAACATTAATCTAGTTATTTCACATAAAAACTAAGTTTGCTTCTCCTAACTAATAACCTTTAAGGTTAACTATTCCATTAACTAAATTTAATTATAAAATTGGAATAACTTTTCTAAAATTGATTTGCATAAATTTGGGTAGATAATGAGATTAATATTTCTATGAATACATAATTAAATAGAAATAATAAGATAATTAAAGAATGATTGTAAACTTTTTTTCTGCTTACAATTTCATTGAATTAAAAATTTACTAAGAAATAAATTCCATAACTTAATTTAATTATCAATAACAAAATAATAATAACAATAAAACATAATGAAGGAAAGATAACCATTTTATTAAATTCAATTTACCACCAACATAATAAGCTTTACCATATACTAAAATAATTCTTTCATAAATAAATCACTATCTAAATGCAAATATATTAACTTTTCAACAAATCCAATTTTTACTAACAAAAATGAAAATAATATGACATTTCAACAAATTCGATCAACGTAATGAAAATATAATAACATTTCTACTAACAAAATGAAAATATAATAACATTTCGATAATTCCAATTTTCCGCTAACAAAATGAAATTATGGACACAACTTATTCAATAAATAAATAAACTCATAAGAGGAACATAACAATTTAAAAACAAATAATATAATAATGAAAGGGCCCTCCAAACCCTAATTCAAAATTAGGGTTTGGGGCCCAATAAAACTTCCTCTAACCCTAAAATCACTCATAATGTTTTCTTTTGCTTTGTGTGTGCAAGTTGAAGAAATTTGCAGAGGATAAACTCAGCCAGTTTTCTCTATAGAGTGAGAGGGTGTTCTATGGCAAGAGATCCCTTTCTCTATAAGGGAGTCTCTCATAAATGCACTAGATAGTTCCCATTTCAATGAAGAAGAAGTGGGTATATTAGTTTTAGAAATAGGCATCTGTGAATATTGTAAATGTTTTCAGATCCGGGAATAGATCTCATGTCTTGTTTTTTTTTGTTTTTTTTATGAATGTTGTCATTTTACACAGCAATGTAATAGGTTTTAGCTTAATGATATAAGCGTTACCAGATCTTTGTTATATACGTTCTCTTCTCTAACTTTCATTTAATATTTATGGGTTTGCAAGAAGAAACCCTCTGTTTTATTTTTCTTATGCCAATATATGATTAAATAGTATTTATTTTATTTTTGAATTTACAAAGAAGAAATGGTATGGTGTGGGTGTATTGCCTTCGGCTGCGTTTTTGCAGCAGAGACAACCGCAGGGTCACTGCCATGGCCCTAAGCCATGACAGTGCCCTGCACTGCCGTGACTTAGAGTCACGGTAGTGAACTGCCGCGTGAGGGGAGGGGTTTGATAGTAGGGCTTCAGCCCCAATACATGCGATGAAGATTTTTTTTTATTTTCTATTCATTTAATTTAATCGACATTCGATAACATGTTTATTATATTATATATTATAAACTATACAATATTCATTGTATAGCTTATAATATATAATAATATGTTATAAAACATTACTATTTATTTAATTTAAGAATATTTTTCATCGCAAAATATAATAGTATATATTATATAATATACATTAACTTGTATAGTATATAATATATATTATTATGATGCAATTTTACAGATTATAAAACAGTGAACTAATTTTATTAAATTTAGCTTTTTCTGATATGAAATATATATATATATATATATATATATATATATATATATATATATATATATATATATGTATATTATACAAATTATTATGTATAATATAGTATATACATATATATACAAAGATATAAATTCTAAATAGCAGACTTAAGGGTAGGAACAGAATTTTAAGATGAAGATGAGGTTTGTAAAACAACAATAAAAATACTTTAGGAATCTAAATAACAATTTATTAAGATCAACAGATTTAGAATAAACTAAATTATTTCCTTTTATTTCATAATGTAACATAATAGCTAAAATATGCTACTGTTTACTTAACATCTTCCTGTAACATTTAAGTTTTTCAAGTTAATCATACTACATGTTTATTTTTATTTTTAAAATGATCTTCTAATTCACCAATTCAATATTGATTCTGTCTTTTACAATCATCTACAGTTTTCTTTATTTGCAATTCTTGATAAAAGATAACAAGCAAATAGTTTCCAGAAATTTATGTCCCTTAAATTAAAACTGTGTAGACATACTGGAAACACAAATTTAATAACTAATTCTCTGCTACAGGAATTTCATTATTTTCTGGCAATCATAGTAATACTAAAAACATAAATACTCTACTACAGGAACTTAAAAAAACTAATTCTCTGCTATAGGAACTTAATAGCAAATTCTTTGCTACAGGAACTTCATCATTTTCTAGATAAATAAATAAATTAACACTTCCAGTTTATAACTAATCCACTTAATTATACAATAGAGAATAGAATTTAAACTTCTGTTAATAGATACAGATTTAGGACTTATTTTAAAGGAACAATAATCTGACTCAATACAGGAAAAACACTAACCAACTAGTCTAAAGTTCAACTTTATTAATATTACAGGATCTTTATGCAGAACTAAAAAATTATAAAGAACATGTTCTCTTCAACCAGAGACATCTTAAAACCATCTTTAGGAACTTTCAACTTAATCTTTAATCTTCAATTTTGGTCTGCTCCTTTAAGCCATGAACCAAGACCTGCAAACATAAGACCTTCTTCACATGGCCATTGAGGCTCACCTCCCAGCCAAGGCCATTACATGGCCACCCCCGAGCTTGGGGAAACAAGTATCGAATAGTTTACACTCAAGCAACACAAAACATAAATATCTATCATAAATTAGGAACATAGATTTTCACAATAAACTCCCTTCCCAAGCTTACACAAAGGATTCATACATAGAATCCATATAATGGGTGAAGGTGGAATCTTCCAAATGGAGTCACCAAGCTTATAATAACCAACAAATGAAACATGTAATACTAGCCTTCACAAGGCCCTTTCAACGCAAACAGCTCAAACCCATGAGCAAACAACAAACCCTTATGGCCCCCAATCACCCTTATGACCCCTAAATAGCATAAGATGGTTATCATGGTTGCCCATACAACCATGCACTCATACAAAAGGAAATCCTAACTTAGGCCCTTCACCCCAAGCTCTCCTACTTTCCTCCCAAGGATAGGACTGAACTTGCACACCCATAACATGAACAATTACAAGAAAAATAGAAAGATTGAAAACAAAGCCCAAATGAAAACAACAATAAAAAAAAACGTTTACACATAGTAAAATAGATTACAATTTTTTTCACATAACACATTCTTTTCAAGCATGTTCAAATAAACAACAAGATTTTGAAGACCACCAACCTCCTTCAAAGACAAGGTTGAAATGAGAGTTGAAGATGAGCTCCCCTTGGCACCAAGCTTGCTATTCACAAATCTACTAGGCAAAGACTCTCAAGAACTCCTCTAACTTCCTCTCCCAACTAGCATGAAAAACAAGAATGATCTAGTATCCCTCTTTCTAAGTCATTCTCCTTAAGTCTTTCCCCAAAACATTCTTCCCTCAACTCCCTTCCCAATATTATTAGGTTTCTAGATCTAAGACAAAATGACACGTGCCCCTCTCTAAGGTTTGGGATGAATTTCCACATATGAAAATAAGAGACAACTTAGGGAACATGTCCATTTTCGTGCATATCAAAAATGGCACATTTGGAGAGGCATATAAGTGGCCTAGGAAGATGAAAATAGAAGAATTAAGCCCCCCAACCCAAGCACTAGCCTTGGGGCACCAAAATTCACCCTAAACCTCACCCTAGGTCTCCTCAAAACCACTCAAAAATCACAATTAATCATGCATCCGAAAATGGAGTTTTGGTTTCAATAATTCTTGGTCCTTTAAACCACCTACCTAGCTTGGAAATGCTCAAGACTAACTAAGGAGAAGGTGGGGTCCAAAATCTACTCAACATGCCACATCATCACTAAGGTGTCAAGTGACACATCACAATAATACACATCACAAACACATGTGGCATGCCTTGTGTGCAAAAACATTTAAACATTTTCACAAAGATAAAAATTTACTTACAGACATATATATCAAACATTGCCAACCATATACACACAGTCATCACATTTACGAAAGAAATCACGATACGACGAGGTCGTACTCTTCTAGAGTCGACCTTGGTTTTCAACTGATTGCACTTTGATCCTATCTTGTTTCCCCAACTTACAACCATGGCCATGTCCCTACATGCTCAAACTTGATGTCAGTACATTATAAAATCTTGCATCAATAATCAGTTCAAACATAAAGTAATAACATCTAAACTAGACAAATACATATATATCTGCATCATAACACATTACATTTTCCGCATAAGCATGTAATCCTAAACTTATCATAGAACCATGATTCTATTAATGATCATAATACTGAAAGATAACATAACAAATATAGAATTCATATATCATGGATAATCATGGTATCAAAATGAGCATATATAAAGAGTACGACTATAGTGATCATCAAAAAAATTTATAACAAACAACTCATAAGATCCAAATGATAGCATATATAAACCAAAATAGATCAAATGTCTATACTCAAGGTATCATCCTGATGAATCAAATGTCAAAATGAAAGTCGAACTAGGATGGGTAGGGACAGGACCTCACATCAGACTCAAAATTTTAAGATGCGACAAGAACAAGAGTTGTAATACTCTTAATCTAGTTCCTAAACAACTAATTTATTTTGAAAATGGTGCAGATTAAGGCCCTCAAAAAGGGGGAGCACAAAAAGTGGTCCTATTTTTTGTGAAAAAACATAACATAGCGTCTGGTTTGCTCCCCCTAAAATGTTAACTTTTTTTTTAAATTTTTTTAATCACTCCAGTGAGAAGTTAGCTAACACCACGTAATTTATCTCAGATTTTTTTGCTAATTTTTTTATGAATGTATAATTTTTGATGAAATTGCGAAGTGCACACATCCTGAAAACATGAAATTTTTGTGTGCTCCCCATAGAAATCATTTAAAACTAATCAAAAATCAAATTTTATTTTTTTTTAACATGTAGAATGGAGTCTAGTTTCAAAAAATGTAACTTCTTGTAAAATTCGATGAACGAACCAAAATATATGCCCAAAATACTACACATTGGTTTTTTACAAAAAATGGACATACACACAAAATAAATTAGAGATGAAAAATGTAACATAATCAGAATTCAATAAATTATATGCCTAGATAGCTAACAAAGAGATCTGCAATATCACATCGTCTGATTTTTATGTTATTGAACCATGAGTAAACCTGATGAGGAGCACACAAAAAAAGATGTCATTTTTTTGTATGTCTGTTGGAAAAAATGTCTTAGGCCTATTTGAATCCTCCAAGCCTTTGGTTTGGATCTCCAAGAAAAATCCAAGTCTTAGGATTGGTAAATTCCAATGCCTTACAAAGTGTGTGCACACTATGGAAATCTATGACTTCCATAGGGCGTGCGTGCTATAGGATGATCGCCCTATAGCGTGTGTGCCCTATTTAAGTCATATATTTCAATTGTGAGGAGAAATAGTCAGAGTGAGAGGAAGAGAGAGAGAGGGAGGGAGAGAGGGAGGGAGAGAGAGAGAGAGAGAGAGGGGAGGGAAGAGAGTGAGTGAGTGTGTGTGTGTGTGTGTGTGTGTGCGTGTGCCTCTCTCTCTCTCTCTCCCTTATCTCTCTCTTTCTAGTTTTGCATAGGGCACACGCGCTATAGGGTGCACACCCTATAGCACATGTGTACTATGTAAGAATATGGACTACAATTTTTGTGATTTTGCATAGGGTGCACACACACAATGTAAGACTTTAAAAAATGGTCTTATGTGTTAAAGATCTCATGAAAGAGACCCACTTTTTCTATATATTGTCTGGTTTCTACATTTTATCTAACAAAAATTCTCTTTTCATGGTCTTGAAGGTAACAAAAAATCATATTCTATCAACTTACACCATCTTTTTGTTCAAAATCAACATCGAATTGTGAAAGTCAATCATTCTTCACCGAAATTTATCGATTGAGGTAAGTTTTTTAATATTTTACATGTGAAATGTGAATAAAGATTCCTTTTGTTTATAATTGGTATGATATAGACTTGTTGAATACATAATTTGATATAATTGTAATAAATTTATTGTAATCAATTCATATGTAGAAATCATCATCATGCCAAGGAAACGAGCAAAGAATTTAACACCAAAAGAGCATGAAAGAGACAAACAGAAAAAAAGGGAAAGAATGAGACAACTTCGTGAACAAAAAAATTTGGTTACCATAGAAAAAGATTTTTCTTTGGTTGAGGAACATGAATTATCAATACAAAGTAAGAGAGAATTAGAATTGGAAACAAAAAGACAACAAATGAGAAACTTGCATGCAACAAGACAATTATGAAGATGTACACACATCATCTATGAGTTCCTAAGTTGAAGAGACATAATCATCCAATGTTGGAGGCACATCATTGTATCATGTTGAAGGCACACCATTGTCTACTTCTGAAGTTGTGGGCACACCCTTGTATCATGTTGAAGACACGCCATCATCTACATCCCAAGGTGTACACACCCCCTTGTATCATGTTGAAGGCACACAAATGTCTACATCCCAAAGTGGAGGTACACAATTGTATCATGTTGAAGGAACACCATTATCTACATCCCAAGGTGTAGGCACAACATCGTGTCATGTTGAAGGTACTCAAGATGGTACGCAATTCACACATAATATTTTTTATGCTCCTAGAATTATTTATAGAAAGCCAAAATATTTGATTGATATTGATACTAACATTTTGCAAGCAATGCCTGACAAAATTTCCAACCGTACTTATCAAAGAAATGCTAATCGTATTTGGAGATCATTTTTTGAGAATTTAAACATGATAGGAAGATGTCAACTATTTGTTGAAATGATGAGAAATCTAAAATTTAGGCCCATCATGAAGATTCTTGGGCTAAGAACGATGGATGAGTCAAGTGAAAAATCTATTGTAAAGAATCTAATGACTGCATATGAGAGTGTGGGTTCTACATCACGCACAAAAGATAGTAATATCACACGACATGTACTTACATCAACAATAGTACAAACTCTCAAATGAAGAAATATTGACTCATTAGAAAGACAAGCAAAACATTGAAAATAAGTAGGAAGTCTCGAATGAGATCCTTGGGAAGGCGTCAAAAAGTGGAAGATCCAAATAGCAATGAGTTATGGGCATTTTCCAATAGACTACCACGAAAAGATAAAGCAATTGTTGAAGCTTTGAAATCCTTGATTGAAGATTTTTGGAAGAATAACACACAGATATCTCCTAATCAAAGAGATGTTGTAAGAAGGAGGATTGGTAGTCGAATTCGTGTTCCACATCCAAAACATTTTTTGGATTCAACTCAAACACAATTCTTTAAAAAATTTATGCATATGTATCCTCAAATTAAAATTAGTCAGAGATATTTTGAAATGTGTAAATCTTTTTATGTGAAGATAAATCACACACGCATAACTTCTTGTTGTAGGGTACATATTGAATTTTTGAACCATTTTGAAGTTTATAAGAATATATGTGTAGATTTGCACTCTAACAATATTTTGTAGGATTGTAACATAAATGTCCCACCTAGATCTTCAAGGGAATTAATATCTACCATTTTATGTGAAAGGGTGGATGGTCAACAATTTTACAAGCTCTCAGGCTTGAATGGTACATGCATAGATTGCGGAGGTTTGCGACATTTGCCAATTTGTCAACATATGGAGAGTACACATGCAATCGGTAATGAAATAGTGGAATTTGAAAAATATAAGACCGTGACATATAGTCTAAAATATGGAAAAGAGGCTAAAAGATGTGATTTAGTAATTGAAAAAATTCCAGTGTATCAGTTCGTGGACATTTTTCATTGAAAAATTATTTATGAGTATGCAAGGCATACACATAGAGTGCGATGGTTGGATATGCAATTCAAGTTGTGCAAGGACACATTCCCACTTGATACCATTGTTTCAATTGTGGACTTTGTAGAGAACTACATACTACAACCATAGAATGAGGTGCAAGCAAAGTATTATAGCTCTCAATAGGTTGCTATATTTGTTCATATAGTATTCATGCATTCACCTGACAGTACAGAGGAGAACAGGAAGATAATAAGGGAGTATCATTTTTATATCAGTGATGATCACTCACATTCTACAGAGTTTGTACACAATTTCTTTCGACTATTTTATGGTCATTTGGCTAACATGGGCATAAAATATCATCGACATATCATATGGTTTAGATAATTGTGCATCATAATTCAAGAATTCTCAGATGTTTTATTGGTTTTGCAGGATGCATAAGATTACTGGAATTCAATATATGTGGAATTTCACAGAGGCCAATCATGGAAAGGGAGAGCATGATGGTGCAGGTGCATGTATTAAAAGAGCCTTAGCACATGAAGAATTAAAGTACAAAGAGCAAGCAACATTGTCAGATGTGGGATGCATTGTCCAGTGGTGTAATGCTACAATGGGTCCAAGTAATGAAGGTGAGTCTACGGTTCAAAGATTTTTTTGGTTGATGGATGAAACTAACATTGCACCATATGAGGATTGTTGTACACTGACAGGATCGATGAAGATTGGGATGGGTGTGAGTCAAAGGAATGGGTTGATGAATGGTATACATGTATTTTGAGTCCACTTGCCTCCTATAATCCCCATGAATCTTTACAACTGACAAAAATGGAATCATCCATTGACTTTGATTGCTTATCTGATCTAGTACAACCAGGTAAATTTTCCACATACAAATAATCTCAAATTTAGTACTTTATCGTAAATATTCAGTAAACTAATGTCCTCATTATGTTTATATCATTACATGCCATGTTTTTTTTGTTATTGCACCTGAAGACAATGAAGAAGGGACAAATTATTATTTATGTCATTGTGTTGAGGCAAAAAAGAAATTGGATCAATAGGTTATCGATGATGAAGAATTAGAATACCCTATAGGAGCAGTGGTTGTAAATGGTACATGCCTTAGACCGTATGCTATGAAGAACCCTAGGTTTTGGTTGTTCGAAGATTGGGAGACACATAGAAAGATTCTTCATTAAATTCAAACCTCATCATTGCATCAAATGTCCACTTGATCAGATATAGGGGAAGACTACATAATAAAACTCTTTGGAAGGTTCGTGAGTCAGACCACGAGGCAATACTTGAGACAATCAAGGGTAGGGTAGATCCAATTGTTTCATTGGACTAAATGGAGATACAAAATATTGTAATGTCAAATTTATATAGCACTATAAATTGGGTGGACTATAAATTGCTCATGCATTACCTCATATGTATAATGGGAAGTTTGTAAGATTTAATGACAACCTTTCTCTTCTATTTTTGGGGGCAATACCAGAAGTTTTCTTTGTTCATCTCTTTCCTCCCAGTGCTCCTAATGAGCTGAGTTGTAAAAATATTTCTCATTATTAATTAAAAAAAGTTAATGATGTTATGTCAATGACTTGCAGGCACATAATACTTGGAAGGCCATGGAAGAGCCTTAAGGAACCAACTCAATTCAAGGATGCACTATCTCATTTCCTTTCCAACTTCTTCTAGGGTCAACTGGACATTCTAGGCCACTTAGTGCACCTAATGCCTCCATCATGTGAAATCTTCAACTAGGCTTCTCACCTTGATCTACTACCCTAGCACCCACAAACTACACCTAATTAGCCTCCCATAACAAAGAAACTCATATTTCTACTTGCCCACTACACTTCAAGGCATGAAATAGTCTTGCATAAGGTTTTAAAACACATTATTTTCAAATTTGTAAGGTTCCACCATTCACCAAACTCTCTCACCAAAAAAACCTAGTTCCTAGGGTCATAAACCTAAGGTCTATTCAAGAAGACCTCCACAACCCTCTCCAGATAGATCCAATGGTTCTAACACACCATATTGGATATGAAGATTCATGTTCCTTCACTAAAAACATCCACACTTACGTGCATTCACTCTCATGCCCAGTCACTGTCCCCAACACTAGTCTATTCCTTCACCTTCTTAGAAAATAAAATAATGATTCAAATGCATGGAAATGTAAATAATAAACACAAAAATGTATTTTCTTTACTACCCTATCCAAAACATGTTCCAATCAAGCATATGAAATTGTTGTTTCATTGACTTTTAACCTAGAGCCTCCCAATGCACCTAGAGCCTCCAATATGTCAAATCAGCCTTTTTCTCCTGATCCTCCCAAACAACTAAAGGAACTCTTGATTGTTTTAGATACCCTTTTGGGTTCTATAAATCCTACCCAAACCCCAAGATAGAATCCTTTGGACCATCTAATAGATCCAATACCTTAGCAGTCACCAACTACGCCTAATTCCATCACCATTACAAAGAAAATCATAGATATATTCACTCCCCAACATCCCAACCAATAAAAATTATTTCATAAGGTTTAAAAACAAAAAAAAAATAAGTTTTTAAGGTCTCACCACCTACCCATTCTTCTAGCCACCAAACCCTTGTTTCTAGGGTCACACAAATGGAACCTTACAACTTCTTCTAGATCAAACCAATTGATCAAACACATCATTATGGATCTAAAAATCCATAATCCACCATAAAACTGTTAGAGTAATAGTCTTTTGGGTTATTAATTAAATCATTTTGATCTAATTACTAACTCACCTATTCACTCTAGTTGCTTAAGCCAATCTTAGGGTTTCCCTTTTAGGGTTTCGTGATTCCTTTTATAAGGATTCACCTCTTTGTATTTCTTGATATAACAGATTATCATATTGTAATATTATTCATAATAGAAGATTTCTTTCATGTGCATATGATGTCTCTAGTTTTTTGGCCTCCATAGATTTTTCTTGCTTTTTGTTCTTTGCTTCTTCCATGTAATAGGGTTATGCATGTAGGTGTTCTTGGGAGATTAGTTTTTCACCTAATCTAACATGGTATCAGAGCCATCTTACTGCTCGTTGTTCGTGTTGTGTTGAAGTGATTCAAAAGTAGGAGGTTTTCAAGGTTTTCAGAAGCCTTTTATGTGGATTTAGGGGGGACCTTTGTTTCTAGTCATTTTGGGCTCAAACGGACATCACCGTTGTGCTCAGAGCACCCAAAAACCATAGAATCCATATAAAATTTGTCCATTTTGGACAACTTGGCTTTGAGGCAAAAAAATTTTGGTTTCTAGTGCCGTACAAGCACAGAAATCGAGAAAAAAAAATTTAAAATATATTTTTTTTAATGTTTTTTGCGTTAAAAATTAACAAAGCCTTTGCATTTTGGAAGGTGCCACCAACGCTCCTCTGCCGCCAGCTGCGCCCTTCGCAGGCACCACCGTTGCGCCCTCCGCTGCACCCATAGCGGCCTGCACTGCCTCCACCACCAGCTTCACAGTAGCTGTTCCGCCCAGACCACCCTCAGCGCTGCACTGGCCACCCACCATTGCTCTCCTCAGCGCTGCCCTCCGCACCCTCTGCCAGGCCCCTAGCAAATCAACCCCCGGTCCTATGAGTGACCACCCGCCAGCCTCCTGCACTGGGTCTTAGCCCCTGGTCACTCATGTGACCAGGGCTCTTTTTCTTAGCCCCCAGGAGCTTTTCTATGGTGACAGCCATTTGACCGTCAATTTTAACCCCACAGTTTGATGACGTCAGCCTATATCAGCATCCTTTGTTCATTTTTTTGAGCTTTTTAAGGGTACCTAGGTTTTTTGGCCGTATCTTGAGCATACGGTATCAAATTTTTGACTTCTTTATATCATTGAAAAGCTCTTTCTGAGCCCGATCTAATGGAAAAGGTTTTATTCTCTGATTTTTCCATTTTGATAGTTTTTTTTTAATCAAAGTTGATGTTTGTTTTTTGCCTTCTGGGAGCCATATCTTGGTCATTCGGACTCCTTTTTGGGCAAACTAGATATCATCGAAAAGCTAGTTCAGTGAGTTTTTCAATGGCAAGGGTCTTATTTTCTAGATTCTACTCCAGGTTCTTTCTCCTCTGAGTTTTTCACTTTCACACTCTGGCAGATTACTTGGGTTCTACAGGTCCTGGGATCTCTGCTTCTATTCTTCTAGCTCACCCTTCTTTCTTTCTTCTGAGCATTGTATACTTCTCTTATGTAGCATTTTTTTTCTGTAAACGCACTGAGATAAAGTGTCTGCTTCTGCATATCTGGGATTTCGAGCACCTTCTGTTTGTTTGTACTCGCACTCAGTTATGAAGTGCCATGGGGGGTTATGATGTTTTGCCTTTTGTGCTCATCCACCTTTGTCAAGTGAGTGTACCTTCCATGACATTAGCCCATGCTATGTGTCTATGACACTGCCCTTTATCATGTGCTTGTACTTCTATTGCATTGTTGGTGTTCCTGATTCTTCTTCTTGTAGATGTTTCTAGCATTGCATTTTAGTGTTCCTATTACCCCTCTCCCTGTTCAGCATTATGGGGGGGGTTCACCTATTGGTTCTATTGCTTCCTTGGTTTAGTTGAGTGATCTATGTATTTAGTTCTTGTTCCTATGTACTAGGTGGATGCAGTGGCTAGGCACCTATGCATTTCGGTGAGATGGTTCATCTACTATATAGACACTCATTCATTCCTATTTTTGGAGGTCACCTCTTTGATTAATCAGCTCTTCAGACTTTGTCTTCTCTACCTAGTCATGCACTATTTCAGTGGGGGTTCCAGCAGTTTCTTCTGACAGTGTTTGCAGCTTCATGCTTCGGAGATGCTTCATGCTCTTTCTTGTTCCTTTCTTTGGGACATTCCCTAGATTGGAGGTTTTGTTTCCTTCATCTAGTTCATCTCTTTTTGTGGTAGATTTTTTCCCACTGGGTTTTCTTTATTTCCCTGCTTTACAGAGATTTCTTGTTCTTGGGTACCTGATCAGGCCTTGTTGCTGGGACCCATCTTTCTTGCTTTCTGCAATAGTCTCCTAGGTTTTGCTTGTCCCTAAGCTTATCTTAAGGGGGGGTGTTAGAGTAATAGTCTTTTGGGTTATTAATTAAATCATTTTGATCTAATTACTAACTCACCTATTCACTCTAGTTGCTTAAGTCAATCTTAGGGTTTCCCTTTTAGGGTTTCGTGACTCCTTTTATAAGGATTCACCTCTTTGTATTTCTTGATATAACAGATTATCATATTGTAATATTATTCATAATAGAAGATTTCTTTCATGTGCATATGATGTCTCTGGTTTTTTGGCCTCCATAGATTTTTCTTGCTTTCTGTTCTTTGCTTCTTCCATGTGACAGGGCTATGCATGCAAGTGTTCTTGGGAGATTAGTTTTTCACCTAATCTAACAAAAACATCCACTCTTAAGGATTTACACTCACCAAAATGACTAGTGCCAAAACAGGGCTTTCCTCACACAACAAACTCCTTCATTTAGTGATCTCTCCAACATTATCCATCATATTCTTGCACCAAAAATTATATTACAAGGATATGATACACATTCAAACCTCTCCCACCAATGATCACAGGGGGTGGGAGAGTCAATCCTCATAAGGAGACCTCAATCCCAATCACTAACTATGACCCCAAATCCAGTCACTCTCAAGAACACCAGTAATTTCCTCTAGAAAGATAAATAACAACCAAGGAAAAGTTCTTACATCATAAACCAATCCAAATCACATTTTATGCAAATATTTTAATTCACTAGTCTTAGACTGCACTCTGAGCCGAAGTGTCCCTCAAGGTCCCTTTGGCATGAAATTGGCAATCTTTATGGGGTCATATCTCAGAGCTTGTGCAAGGTAGCATCAAGCCGTCAGGTGCTACAGGACCATGTTGTCAGGGCCTACAATAACATGTCTCGGCTTTCAAAGATTCAAGTTCATTTAAATTTGGCAACACATTCTCAGTTGATGTCAAAACTTGAAGTGTTCCTCAATTCAAATGACCAACATTGTGTATCTTTCAAACTATCAGTCGTAGCATCAAATTGTTTGTTCCAACAGTTCCAAATGGTTGGGTAAATGCTAGTAGCAACCTCATTTTCCACACAGAGTCATTCGAACACCACCCATGACTCCAGGCCAAAGTGTCAATCAAGGTCCCTTCAGCATGAAATTAATAATCTTTATAGGGTCATATCTTGGAGCTTGTGCAAGGTAGCATCAATTTGTTAGGTGCTACAGGACCCTATTGCCAAGGCCTACAATAACCTATCTTAGTTTTGAGATATTCAAGTTCATTTAAATTTGGCAACACATTCTCGGTCGATGTCAAAACTCGAAGTGTTCTTTAGTTCAAATGGCCAACATTATGTATCTTTCAAACCGTCAGTCATAGCATCGAAACATCGGTTCCAATAGCTTCGAATGGCTGGGTAAATGCTAGTGGCAACCTCATTTTCCACACAGAGTCGCTCGAACGCCGCCGATGACTCTAGGCTAAAGTGTCCCTCAAGGTCCCTTCAAAGTGAAATCAGCGATCTTTATAGGGTCATATCTCAGAGCTCGTGTGAGGTAGCATCAAGCTGTCAGCTGCTACGAGACCATGTTGTTGGGGCCTACAAATAACTATCTCATTTTTCAGAGATTCAAGTTCATTTATATTTAGAAACACATTCTCGGTCGATGTCAAAACTTGAAGTGTTCCTCAGTTCAAATGACCAACATTGTTTATCTTTCAAATCGTCAGTCATAGCATCGAACAGCTCTAAATATCTGAGTAAATGCTAGTGGCAACCTTGTTTGCCACACAGAGTCGCTCAAACACCGTCGATGACTTCGGGCCGAAGTGTCCCTCAAGGTCCCTTCAGCATGAAATCAGCAATCTTTGCGGGATCATATCTTGGAGCTCATGCGAGGTACCATCGATCCATTAGGTGCTATGGGACCGTGTTGCCAGGGCCTACAATAATTTATCTTTGTTTTCAGAGATTCAAGTTCATTTATATTTGGCAACACATTCTCAGTCGATGTCAAAACTTGAAGTGTTCCTCAGTTCAAACGACCAACATTGTGTATCTTTTAAACCATCTGTCATAGCATTGAACCATCTATTCCAATAGCTTTGAATGGTTGGCTAAACGCTAGTGGAAACCTCTTTTGGCACACTGAGTCACTCGAACACCACTGACGACTCTAGTCTAAAGTGTCCCTCAAGGTCCCTTCAGCATAAAATTAGCAATCTTTACTGGGTCATATCTCAAAGCTCATTCGAGGTAGCATCAAGTCGTCAGGTGCTATGGGACCGTGTTGCCGAGGCCTACAATAACCTATCTCAGTTTTCATATATTCAAGTTCTTTTAAATTTAGCAACACATTCTCAGTCGATGTCAAAACTCAAAGTTTTCCTCAGTTCAAATGGCCAACATTGCGTATCTTTCAAACCGTCGGGCGTAGCATCAAACCATCCATTCCAATAGCTTTGAATGGCTGGGTAAACACTAGTGGCATCCTCATTTGGCACACTGAGTCACTTGAACGCTGCCGCTGACTCCGAGCTGAAGTGTCCCTCAAGGTCCCTTCAGCATGAAATTGGCAATTTTTATGGGGTCATATCTCAGAGCTCATGCAAGGTAGCATCGATCTGTTAGCTGCTACGGGACCATGTTTCCAAGGCCTACAATAACCTATCTTGATTTTTAGAGATTCAAGTTCATTTAAATTTGGAAACACATTCTCGGTCGATGTCAAAACTCACAGTGTTCCTCAGTTCAAACGACCAACATTGCATATCTTTCAAACCGTCGGTCGTAGCCTCAAACTGTCTATTCCAATAGCTTTGAATGGATAGTTAAATGCTAGTGGCAACCTCATTTCCCACATAGAGTCTCTTGAACGCCGCCGATGACTCCAGGTCAAAGTGTCCCTCAAGGTCCCTTCAACATGAAATCGGCGATCTTTATAGGGTCATATCTCAGATCTCGTGCGAGGTAACATCAATCCATTAGGTGCTACGGGACCATGTTGCCAAGTCCTACAATAACCTGTCTTAGTTTTTATAGATTCAAGTTTTTTTATATTTGGCAACACATTCTTGATCGATGTCAAAACTCAAAGTGTTCCTCAGTTCAAATGGCCAACACTGTGTTTCTTTCAAACCGTCAGTCGTAGCATCGAATCATCTATTCCAACAACTCTAAATGGTTGGTTAAACACTAGTGGCAACCTCGTTTGCTACACGAAGTCACTCGAATGCCACTGACGACTCCAGGTCAAAGTGTCCCTCAAGGTCCCTTCAACATGAAATTGGCAATTTTTATGGGGTCATATCTCGAAGCTCATGCGAGGTAGCATTGAGCCATCAGGTGCTACGAGATTGTCTTGTCAAGGCCTACAATAACCTATCTCAATTTTCAAATATTCAAGTTCATTTATATTTGGCAACACATTCTTGGTCGATGTCAAAACTCGTAGTGTTCCTCAGTTCAAATGGCCAACATTGTGTATCTTTCAGACCGTCGGTTGTAGCCTCGAACCATTTGTTCCAATAGCTCTGAATGGTTGGGTAAATTCTATTGGAAAGCTCATTTGGTACACTGAGTCACTCGAACACCGACAACGACTCTGGGCCGAAGTGTCCCTCAAGGTCCCTTCATGAGCATGAAATTGGCAATCTTTACGAGGTCATATCTCAGAGCTTGTGTGAGGTAGCATCAAGTCATTAGGTGCTATGGGACCGTGTTACCAAGGCCTACAATAACCTATCTTAGTTTTTAGAGATTCAAGTTCGTTTAAATTTGGCAACACATTCTCGGCCGATGTCAAAACTCAAAGTGTTCCTTAGTTTAAACAGCCAACATTGTGTATCTTTCAAACCGTCAGGCGTAGCATCGAACTGTCTATTCCAATAGCTTTGAATAGTTGGGTAAACGCTAGTGGAAACCTCATTTTGCATACAAAGTCGCTTGAACACCGTCGACGACTCTGGGCCGAAGTGTCCCTCAAGGTCCCTTCACCATGAAATTAGAGACCTTTATAGGGTCATATCTCGGAGCTCATGCAAGGTAGCATCAATCTATTAGGTGCTACGGGACCGTATTTCCGAGGTCTACAATAACCTATCTCATTTTTTAGAGATTCAAGTTTGTTTATATTTGGCAACACATTCTCGGTCAATGACAAAACTCGCAGTGTTCCTCAGTTCAAATGGCCAACATTACATATCTTTCAAACCGTCGGTTGTAGCCTCGAATCATCTATTCCAACAGCTTCGAATGGTCAGGTAAATGCTAGTGGAAACCTCTTTTTCCACACAGAGTTGCTCAAACGCCACGGACGACTCCAGGCCGAAGCATCCCGTGGGTACATTCAGGGAATAGAAAGTTCTAATGATCATTTGTAACATTTTTTTGGATTGTTTTTGATGTAAGGATACTCCTTTCATTGTATTTAATTATTTATGCAATCATTTCTATGTTTTTGTTGGTATTAAAGTCTAGGAATATACTGGTGTTCTTGGAACTGGGACTGGTTCAAGGTATGAAATCAGCAATTTTAAAGTAGTTTGTCTCAAAATAAGTTGGGTCACATTTGGGATATGTTTTAAAACTTCCATAAGGGTATCCAGATCATTGATTACTTTTTGAAGTCTTTTGGGAAGATGTGGAGAAAAATGTCATTTTATGACTAGTGAAGGTTACTAGGAGCAGTCCTAGTATGAAAGTTTGATAGTTTGGAGCCAACCAATGCAAGTGCATTGGATGAAGCCTAGACAGTGGATCCTTATGAAGTATGTTTGATGTGAGAAGATTGTCTCACTTGTTACTAATTGTTCTTGTATTTCTATAAGGGTACGGGTTTAGAGTGTCTTACACACCACCTGTGCATCACATTCATGTTCTAATAAAGTATAAATCATACAGTAACAATATACATCAATAAACTTTCAACCATAACTATAATGCATGGGAAATTTACAAAGCATAAGACATCCACATAAACATAAATTAGTATACATCAATACACCAAACACATGGATTGCATACCTAAAACATAAAATAAAATAAAAATTCGTAGGGCATGAAACCAAATATATGTCCAATAATGTCATACATTGAATATATTCAATACAGTTAAACTGGATTCTTCAAATCCAAATGGATATACAATGTATCACTTATACAATATACAAAAAATATGTCCACTAATGCCATCTGGGCATACAATCTATATCCCTAATCTAGTCCTTCTCGCCAGGGGAAGAAAATAAATCTTGAGCTATCTTTGATCGTCGCATCGATGGAGATGCAGTGGATGTTGTAGTCTTTCCAGTGCGCTCACTAGTCATCCTGTTTAGATTCTTCTGTAGCTCGAGCTGATAAAAAAAAATTTAAGCATCAATAACTAATATACATCAAAATTTAATTATACAATGACATAAAATTAAATATTCACTTACTGCTAGCAAATAGTCACTATGTACATCCACCGAAGGCACATGCTGACGATCTGGAGTAATAAGTCCCTACAACAATGATCAAAATAATAATTAAAATACATACATGAATATCACTATAAATTCAATACAAACTATTAAAATGATAATTAAAATTAAGTGATATCTTTGATATCTCAGTTAGTGCTTCAGAATTAGCTACTGTTGTAGCTACTCCATGATCCAAAGTATCACAAATAGAAGGGGGAGTCTCTGGTGTCAATAACTAAAAATGAAATAAAAAAAGTATTATGTAGTTATCAAGATTACATATATTTTTTACAACCCTACTAATGAATAAATGATACCTCTGTGAAGGTTCCACCGCATCCTTCGGTGTGTGGTGTCAATGTTGAAGCTCCAACATTCAACTAGTACACATGTACATGACAAATTATAAGATAACCATTCATATAAGAACGTACTAGTGACATGTTAATTATAATGCCAGGTGAAAGAATCTGATCACCGCAATGACCACTTTGCCTCTGGATTTTGATCATAATTTTTCTATTAATTTAGTTATTCATTCATTTATTAATTAAATATAATCAAGTAAATCAAATTAACATGCAAATAAAGATACCTCAAGTAAAGTGGTATGATGCCCTTCCTTGTCTGTCGTGAATGTTGATGGTCCACCAGTGAACTAGTGCACATGCATAATAAGTTATGATACAATTATTCATATAATTACATAATAATCAAATATACTAATTAAAATATTTTATTCGATACATACTTGTGGAATTGACGACAATGTGTAGAAGGGGACAAGAGGATCATTGCCACTGCCACCGCCACTGACACTCTTGCCCTGAATTTTGATCATAATCAATAGATACTAAATTAATTAGTTATTCTTTTATAAATGAAATATGATCAAAGCAATTTAATAAACTTGGAAATATTTACCTATGTGTCAATGCCAAATGTCATATTTAGAAAATTATCACTCATCATTCCAAGATCCTCTTCCTCTCTCTCGGCAGTACCAAATGTGCATAAGCATCCACATGACTGACAAATATGCCCCCTCGAAGATTGACAATGGTCACCCTCAACCAAAGGTGTGGCACACTAAATGAGAGTCTGTGTCAGAGCACTCATCGTGCCTAGTGTGTCCGCCTCTACATGTTCCTTCACAATGGAAGGAATACTAACATGATCCACCTATGGATTGCCAATAGGAACCCTAGGTGTGTTAGGGTCATGATGTGCCCCCGCTCTATCAAATGATGACCCCCCTCCTCTACCCTGAGAATCTAGATAGTCAAAATAATTTGGCACCTCCTTGAGTACAAACTCGCAATAGAGTTTCCTCAAGAAATATATAGGAACCTCATGATTATTACAGGGAGGTGAATCAAAGACCATCAACCATCTCTCCCAAAAGTTTTTTTTAATGTCTTCATTTAAGCACCAATGAATTGGGAACCTCCTTGTTGTAGTTCTAAGAGTATCTGTGTCCCCTGGTTTTTTAAAGAGTTTGCAAATGTCATCTTTTGTGATTTTTTTCTTTTTTTATGTCTGCATTTAAGATAATTTATTTGCATAATATTGTTTTTGTTCTTCTCTTTTATCCTGCCATAGATTAATTTTCCCACTAAATGAGCTTATGTGGGTCAAGATTGCTTCCAATGATTTTGCAAGTCTTTCCCTTCCAAGATTTGTACCAATAGAATCTTTTAACCTCCTAATTAAAGATTCTAATTTTTTTTTCCCTCTTTCAATTTAGTTGATCAAATTTTCTTGTGTTCCAGGAGGAGGTTTCTCGATTGGTGGAGGCAGTTGAAGTTCATTTTCTTGGTTATTTTCTTCATTTGTTTCTTCATTCATTCTTTCATGAGGTGGCGGAGGGTTTGGTTGAGGGAGATTATTTCTTCGTGGCAATTAAAAAAACTAGATTTTAAAATTGTAATTACACATAAAATCTAAGAAAATAAATTTTAACAAAACTAAAATTTCAATACAAATAAGAGACATGGGCTGTAAAAACATTTACCTCTTCTTCCGGATCGATCTTGACGACATCGTGGAGCCATTTTGTATAAAAATTGATGGATGAATGAATGAAAAGAAGTGGATTGAGAAAACAAAGGGATTCTGCATACGCACTTGGGAAGACCTTTTTTGCTACAAATGCAAGTTTTTGGAAAGCAAAATGGGCTTTCCCAAACCTATCAAACACTATAAAGTGTTTTTACAAAGCGTGTGTGCCCTATAGGGCGCACGCGCTTTGTAAAAACAATGTGTTTTACAAAGTGTGTGTGCCCTATAGGGCGTACGTGCTTTAGTGCGTACACACTATGGTCGATGGGGGACCAGAAAGCAAAGTGGCACCTTTTTGGTCCCCCATCTTTGTGCATATACCCCTTTAAAAAATATAAAATATTCTTAAGATTACTCAAGAGCAATGCGCTCCTAGTATTGGCCCATAATGGAAATTGACCAACTAATACCCTCTACTTATGAATGGATGGTTGGGGTAGTCATGAACACATCATATCCTTCACCAAAAATGGTCAAAGTTTTTATCTCAATTGGTTCTCTCTCAACACATGGATACATATTGTAACTTAAAGGAGGGGTACACATCCCATACACCACACTAGACGATGGACAAAATGTATTTTCTAGGTTATATAAGTGTTATAAGAAAATCGTCAATATTCTAAAAAGGGTACATGAGGCCTAAATAATGATTTTCTTAAGTGAAAAAATATTTAAATCAAGAAGAGGTTAACTCAAATTCTTATCCTTCACTTCCCCAAGTTACAAAGTTATTGGGAGCCTAGCCCAAATGACAAAGTCACAACTTTCAAGAAGCTTTTCTTTTGATTCATCTCTCACTATTTTTATTCCACAAAAAAGTTTGGAGCTGAGGTCATCCTCTAGGGTGATAAAATCCCTAGACAAGCCTCCTAATAGTTAAAAAAAGTGGTGTTTTAAATTCTCAAGGCCACACAATCATATGATAGAAAAGCATATGCATACACTCCTTTGATATTAAAAGACAATAATTCTTTAATTATGAGACCAAAATGTGCACATTCATTTTAATATTTCAAAGCAATGGTTGACACAAAATAAATAAATAACATGTAAATAATTTTTTTTTATAAAATTATCTTCTAAATGGTTGTCTTCCCAAACCAATACCTTAAAAGTCTTATGGTTTTTATTCTTTGACTTGTAAGAAATATGGTTTGTACATTTTTTGTACTTTGATAATAAGAAGTTCAACTACATTAAAAGATCACTTGAGAATATGTAAAAAAAGATATAGAATTATAAATTTAACCAAATCATTTAACTATTTATCAAATTATAATATTATTTTAAAATTCACCAAAAATGAGTTAGTGTGTGAAAGGTATACATATCGGAAGATGATGAATATATTGTGAACATGAAATGAAATAGTGAGTAATCAAATGGGTGTAAAAACAAAAAACCCTCTTAGTACACACTCAAATTAAATCACTAATTAAATTTAAAGAATAAATGCACAAAATCAATAAACAAACTAACATGTTATACATGCCATGTAAGCCTTTTGTTTGAATCCAATTTATCTTGAAGCTCTATTTGAATATATTAAGGTATTATTTCTCTTAGATTTGCTCCAAGCACAAGTTTTATAACTGTATGACAACACAAAGACTTTGGTTAAAGAATGATATTGAATAAAAGTTGGATTTTTAGACTTTCAAGATGTAGATTAGGATGAAGTTTTGAGTCAACTTGACTTAAAATAGAAATTCTTCACTGTGAGAATTTGAGAAGATAATAATGGATTACTAATTTTAAATAATGAACAAATGTGCACATAGAATTTCTTGTGAAGTCTAAGTTAATTGAAGAGATGAGAAGAAGATTTTGAAATGGAGAAAGAGTTAACTATAGAGGAGGATTATGTATCTAAAAATGAAAGAATATTAATCAAAGAAAAGACTTCAAGATAAAAATATAAAATTATGAAAGGATACATGAGTTAACATTTTAATTAAATAATATATTATTTAATTAAATGGATAAATGTAGAAGAGTTTTAATTAAATAATTTGAAAAATATTTAATTAATGTACAAGATCAAAAATGATAGATAAAGTAACCAAATAATTATACATTATTTAATCATAGAGGAAAAATGACAAATTGGTAGATTATTTTTTAAAAAAAATATTTAATTAATTCAAAAGAAATGGAGGGAAAATTCAAGTTCAAATAATTGAATAATTAAAAACTATTTAATTGTCAAGAATGAATATAAGAATGATATTATCTTAATTTATATTGGAAGAATGAAATAGGCTTATCATTTTTTAATTCTCTCGCACTCCTTTAGTTATTCTCTCCTCTTAAGAGTAAATTAGAGATTATTTTGGTATGAGGTCTGCAAGAAGTTTCAAGAAATATTTTATGTTTGGTTCAACAACTATGAATGAAAGTTTAATCAAGAAGGATTCATATTTTATAAATTAATTGTATGGGTGGAGTTGTTAATGGAGCTTAGAGATCTTGAGACTTGTACATCTTAAAAATACTTATCTACAACAATATGAATACTACTCTATTTTATTTTTTAGTTGATGATGTGTTCTCCATCATTTAATATTATCCTAGCTACATAATTTTCTATTTTAAATTATTTGTGAATTATCACAAATCATATTGTGGTTTCACTATTGTTTGAAGGACTTTATCATGCTCGTTATTATTAACTAATTTTTTAACAAGTCAGATAAGAAAGATTTTTTTATATTTCTGAAATATTTATCTTAACTAAAAGTGGAGTTGCAAATTTTTTAACAAATATTAAGTTTTATTATTTATAATTTTTTATACTATGCACTCTTATAGAGTATAGTGGAATACTTTATTTTAATCTTACATACAATTGATTTGTTTCAATTTTATTCTACAAATTATTTTTTTCTGTGTTAAATTTATTGTGAAAAATCTCACATATTTAGTTAGGTTTTCTTATTTAGTTTATATAAAAAAATTTGTATGTATATGTATCTTTTCAATTTTTATTATTAGTTTTGTTTTTTTGTTTGTTCAAATTGTCTTGAGTTATTTTTTTTTACAATATATGTGTGTGTTCATAGTGTATATTTTAATAATTGAAAGCATTGTTTACATTAACTAATTTACTTATTTTTTAAAAAATTATTTGAAAAATGTAGAAAAATATAAAAATCACTATTATATTTTTCAAAAACAATTTAATTTTTTTTCACATTTTGGGAGGAACTAGCTGCTTGCAGCCTTGTTAAAATATTATTTGTAAAAAATTATTGTAACCCTTTTAAAAAAAATTATGCATGCTTTTGTGCATGCAACCATAAGCCGATAGATTTTATTTTTAATTTAATATAAAAATTATTAACAAAATTATGTCACATATATGTTGCAACTTGTAGGATTTGGTTATCTATGGTTGTTGGTGTGAATATTAACCTAGAGTTAAGTTTTTCCACTTGTATACCTTCTTAAATTAGAAACAAATATTTAGAGGAATTTTGTTTATTAAATCAACGAAGAAATATAAATTGACCCAAAAAAATAGTGTCGTTTTCAAAATATATGTTTCTATTATAAAGTGTAAATAAATCATTTTTAAAATTTAAAATTATTTATTAAATTATTTTATTTTTCAAATACTTCATTTTAAATAACAAATATTTGTATTATAAATTTTAAAAATCAACTTCAAAATTGAATAGTATTTATCGATTTATAATTTAAGATTTATTTCTATTACAAATTTTAAAAATCAACTTCAAAATTGAATAGTATTTATTGATTTATTTAAGATTTGTTTCTATTATAAATTGAACTTAAAAAAATATAGTGAGAAAACAAAACTATTGATAAAAGGCTGACATAAAGCCTATCGGCTTAATAAATAATTAAAATAATAACCTCAAATATCCTATTTACATCTAATTTATATTTCGACTTATTTTACTTATCATTACTCTTTTAATTTATATTTTAAATAATCCAATATGAATAGTGTGTTTGCTTCTCAACTACTTCTAAAAGTTTTCTGATAAAACCCAATTAAACTTTATTTGTTCCAGTATACATAAAATAATGTGAATTCCAGGAAAGGATTTGGCAATTATCTGAATTATCTCCTATGTCAAGTCTTTTGATTCAATATTTTTTTACATGGTGTCTCGCCATAATTTTGAGCTAATGCTTGTGAAAACATCCAGCAGTTTTTACACTATAATTTGTCGCTACTTCTGAAAGGAATTGAGGTGAGACCGAGGAAAGAAGAATATGATGGATTTGCCATATCAAGGATAGATAGTTTTATCTATTATTCAGTGATTGATTTTGGCACCATATTTCATTATCCTTTGGGTCCATTACAATGATGGTTTACCTTCAAAAACTGTGCTACGCACTACTTATATCTTTATGTCATCTTCATTCTTTCAAATCTTGTTAGCATTAACTCTGTCAACTTCATAAGCTCAGCCAATAGTATTATGTTAAAGTGCCCAATGTACATTTGAAAACTGTCCACCAGTTTTTACACTATATTTTGTCGATACTTCTGAAAGGAATTGAGGTGAGACCGAGGAAAGAAGAATATGATGGATTTGCCATATCAAGGATAGATAGTTCTATCGATTATTCAGTGATTGATTTTGGCATCATATTTGATTATCCTTTGGGTCCATTACAATGATGGTTTACCTTCAAAAACTGTAGTACGCACTACTTATATCTTTATGTCATCTTCATTCTTTCAACTCTTGTTAGCATTAACTCTGTCAACTTCATAAGCTCAGCCAATAATATTATGTTAGAGTGCCCAATGTACATTTGAAAACTGTCCAATGTGATTTGAGATGAATCAGATCCAAATAGAGAAAACCATGTGACATTTAACTGATAGAGAACTCATATATTTGGATTATTTTCAGTGAAAATCAGTAACATAAAAACAAACAGACGGTAATAATGCCCCTCCAATAAGGCATACAGAATCAGTAAAGCTAGTCAGATGCCACCTTGGAGGATCACAATTAAGGTTCCGGATCACATTTTACAAAGTATATAGGAATTCTACGCTTTAAAATTATTTTATAGAAATTTAAGGTAATAAAGTTGTTTTATAAAATAAATATTATATATTAAATTTAATAAATATTTAATTGGGGGTTCATCACTTAGTGTTCTGGATAAGTGGTGTTGTTGTTGTTATCTTCATTTAAGTTCAAATTTCTGCTGGATTATTGTCATTACGAGCTTATACCTTCACTGATCCAATGTGCTTGGAGTTTTGAATCTTGGCTTTGTTTTATAAGGATGAGGTCCCATTTGTAAAACCCCTGGGCTTGGAGACCATGGGGTCACTTTTCTTGCTGCTATTTGGAATGTTTATTTTATGTCATCCCTGACAAATCTGAATGACGAAGGAAATCTAGTCAAACTCAATGGAGTAGAAGCGGATCACAGATTTTAGTGGTGCAGATTTCCATTGTTGTTAGGGGTAGTGGCAACTATGGTGAGTGGAAACTTTCCAACCAGTGGGAAGAGTCAGCCATGACATTGACCCAAGTTACACTAAGTAACTGTGAGCCCATACAATTTGGTTATAAATTGTGGCTGGTATCACTCATTTGTGTCACAGAATGTCTGTTTTTACAATTTTATCTAGAGAGCACCCATAATAATTTTGAGCTCCCCATAGATTCCTCTGCAAGTGTAAATGCCCTCTTAAGTCTTCTAACTGCTGATATCACTGACATTACTCTGAAATAAAATGGAAGCCTGTGGACTCTCTGTTGTACTTTCAATTTCCCTCCTTGTGTTCCTCTTCCTCGTTGAAGTTGGATCTGCAGAGGAAAAAACTGGTTATCATGCAGTACTGGATGTTACATCTCGGCTGAGGGAAATTGGTTCTCCCCCTGAGCACCTATATGGAAAAGAGGAGAAGATGGTTTCTCCATGGAGCTTGCAAGTTTTCCACAGAGATGGTCTAGTGATGGGAAATGTGAGCTACGAGCAGAGGGTCAAAGAAAGGTTGGAAAGGGATTCGCAGAGGGTGAAGGCTCTGAACAAACGAATTGAGAGGATGTTGAATGGGAAGAAGGAAAGGATAGAGCACAAGAAGGAGACTGGTGATTTTGGAGGTGATGTGGTATCTGGTCTGCCTGAAGGTACTGGAGAGTATCTTATCCGTTTAGGTGTTGGAACACCAGCCAAAATGGAGTACCTTTTGTTGGACACTGGCAGTGACATCACTTGGCTGCAGTGCAAGCCATGCTCTAAGTGCTACGATCAGGTCCACTGCTCTATTTACATTTCATGCTTCAAGAGTTAATAGTAATTTTACATAGTCTTTAAATGTTATCAGATTTTTACAATCTATGAGGTTGTTGAGGTTTTGGTTGTTTTTAGATTTGATTGTGTTGAATTTTGATATTAAAATTCAATTATATTTTGTAATGTATCGTCTACATGTTAAAGAGTTTAAGAACACTGATTTTTTTATAGATTTGATCTTCGTAGTTTTCATCTTCTTGAACTCTCTAACATCTTAATGATAGATGATTGAGTGTGATGTGAAGCATGATGTTAACAAAATCTAATATATAGATAATTTAAGGTTATCAAGTTTTTGTAATCCATGAGCATGCTGCTGTAATTTTTAGATTCGATTGTGTGAGATTTTTAGACATCTACATTTCAGATTCATTATCAGGATATTAGAGAGCTCAAGGAAATGATTTATTTTTAGCATGAAGATTAAAAATTACATTCCATAGTTTTCATCTTCTTGAGCTCTCAAACATTCTAATGATTGATAAGAATGTGATTGAAATATGATGTTATAAAAAATTTACACAATCAAATTTAAAAACAACAAGGACAACTACAAAAACGAAAAAAAAGCTAATTTTATTTTCATTAATTAAAATTTATTTTAATGTTGATTTGTTTTTTAAAAGTGATTCAGGTGGACCCAGTGTTTGATCCATCCTTATCCACTTCATACAGCACAATCCCTTGTGAATCCCAGCTTTGCAAGGAGCTGGATATATCGAAGTGTGACAAGAAGGGGTGCATATATGGGGTCTCTTATGGAGACGGCTCTTTTACTGTGGGACACTTTGTTAAGGAAACACTGACGTTTGGTAGAACACCAGTCAAGAGCATGGCCATCGGGTGTGGGCAGGACAATGAAGGGTTGTTCAAGGGTGCAGGAGGCTTGCTTGGTCTTGGAGGGGGTCCTTTATCGTTCCCCACCCAACTGGGATCATCTGGCACAACATTTTCTTATTGTCTTGTAGATCGGGATTCTGGTAAAAAATTACTATCAATGATATTCATATTAGATTTTCAGAATTCATACTATTGATTGCTATTGTTTTGGGATAAGGTTATATGTTTTTTAACAATTTGTCAGATTATATTTTGTGATCTATTATTTTATGAAATTATTTATCATTAATGTTTTTAAATTAGATTTGTGTGAGAGATTCTTGTATCAATGTTTCATATCAACTTCTTCAATCTGTCATCTCTATTATCATGATGAAAGATCACAGAGTGTGAATTAGATTGTTGATCACTGCTATTTCTGAATTAGATTGTGTGAGTTTTTTGTATCAATGTGTTAGATCACACTTTCTTATCCATCAATACTATTATCTTGATGATGGATCACAAAATGTGATATAGATTGTTGATTGTTGCTGTTTCGCAATTAAATTGTGAACTTTTTGTATTAACATTTTGAATCCAACTCATTGATCCATCATCTCTATTGTCTTGATGATCGATTACATAGTGCAAAATGGACTGTTGATATCTATTATTTCTGGATTATGATTGCATGAGAGCTTTTTGTATTAATGAGTCATATCACACTTTGTGATCCATCATCTCTATTATCTTGATGATGGATCGCTGAGTGTAATATGGATTGTTAATTATTGTCGTTTCACAATTAAATTATGTTTTTGTATTAATATTTTGGGTCACACTCTTTGATCCATCATCTGTATTTTCCTAATGATGGATCACCAAGTGTGAAATGGATTGCTACTATTTCTGGATTAGATTGTGTGGGAGTTTATATCAATTTGTTAGATCTCAATTTGTGATCCATCATTTGTATTATCTTGATGATGGAACATAGAATGTAATATGGATTGTTGATTGTTGTTTCTTTTTATTAGATTGTGAATTTTTCATATCAATGTTTCAGATCATACTTCTCAATCCATTCTCTTCATTGTCTTGATGACACACCATGGAATGTGATAGATTTTTGGTCGCTACTATTTTTGGATTCAATTGTGTATATGTTTCTTGTATCAACATGTCAAATCACACTTTGTGATCCATCATCGCTTTTTTTTTATGATGGATCATGGAGTGTGATATGGATTATTTTTTATTAAGGTAAAAATAGGTTTTGAAGGGATCCGAAACCCTTTTAACAAAAAGTCTTAACTAGATAAAACATTAACCTTTACAAACCAAGGACAGCTTCCCATAATTAATTAAACAATAGATTAACTGGCAGCAAAAAGATAACCAAAAACACAAGATAGAAAAAAAACCAAAAAGAGTAGAAAGAACTAAGCTAGGGTACGTTCTTCAAGGTATCCACCACCTCAACTTCAAGCTGGTTCATGTTGGGCCACTTTCTTCAGCTCCTAGATTTCCTTGGGGATCTTCTCAGCCTTTCTTTTCAGACTAGCTCTTGTCCTCTTACTCATTGTTGATCATTGTTGTTTTTAGAATAGATTGTGAGTTTTTTTGTATGAATGTTTCTGATTTTATTCTATGATCAATCATAGTTGTTATCCTGCTCACATATCATGGAGTATGATATAGGTTGTGTGTGAGTTTTTCTTTAAATTAAATCACATTTTGTGATTTATGTCTCTATTATCTCGATGATGAATCGCAAAATGCAGATATAGATTGTTGATCACTGTTGTTCCTAAATTAGATTGTGTAAAAGATTTTCAACCAATATTTCTGATTTGTGATCCATCATTGCTATAATATTCCTCATAAATATGATATAGATCGTTGATCGCTGCTATTTCTAAATTGAATTTGAAACATTGATACAAAACTTACACATGATCTAATTCAAAACCAATGCACGATGTCTATGATTTATCACTTTTACACAAGAATTATTAATGACTCTTTGGCTCTTTACTGTTCAGATTAGCTCTTGTCCTCTTACTCATTGTTGATCATTGTTGTTTTTAGAATAGATTGTGAGTTTTTCTGTATGAATGTTTGTGATTACATTCAATGATTAATCATAGCTGTCATTCTGCTCACAGATCATGGAGTATGATATAGGTTGTGTGTGAGTTTTTCTGTATCAGCGTATTAAATTAAATCACACTTTGTGATTCATCATTTCTATTATCTCAATGATGAATTGCAAAATGTGATATAGATTGTTGATCACTGCTGTTTCTAAATTAGATTGTGTAAAAAATATTTCTCATTTATAATCCATCATCGCTATAATCCTCATAGATATGATATAGATCATTGATCGCTCCTATTTCTAAATTGAATTTGAAACATGGATACAAAACTTACAGACGATCTAATTCAAAACCAATTGATATCTATGATTTATGACTTTTACACAAGAATTATTACTGACTCTTTGGCCCTTCAATGTTCACATAGACGACAAGGGCACTCTCCGCTTCGGCCCCGGGGCTGTCTCCCATGCCGGCTCCATCTTCACCCCGCTTCTCACAAACCCACGAGCGAGCACCTTCTACTACGTTTCCATAACAAGTATTACCGTGGGCAAATTGGTGGTGCCTCTCCCAAAGAGCGTATCTCGATTTGATGAAAATGGGAAGGGCGGGATAATAGTGGACTCGGGCACGACCATCACGCGGCTGCAGGCGTACTCGTACAAAGCCTTCCGAGACGCCTTCTTGGCGGGTACGAAAGATCTTCCCCGGGCGGACGGAGTGTCCATATTTGACACTTGCTACCATCTCTCACCCACTCAAACGGTGAAAGTTCCAGTTATTACTTTTCAGTTTTCGAATGGGGCTTCTTTAACTCTCCCGGTAAAGAATAATCTGATTTCTGTGGATTCCGAGGGGACGTTCTGCCTGGCTTTTGCGCCCACTTCGGGTAGTTTGTCGATCATCGGGAATTTTCAGCAGCAGGGAATTCGAGTCTCTTTTGACAAAACCAACTCTCTCGTTGGCTTCGCCGCCAACCAGTGTTAATTCACTGCCCCAAATAAGATGATGAAATCTGCCAGTATATGATGACTCTAGTTTTGTTTATTTTCTACTGGGTTTTGGCTATACTAGTGTATGAGCTTGACTTTCCATTGGCATGCAAAAGGAGTGCAGTAAACTGCATTCCACCACTGTATTTAAGTACTTAATAATAATATCTTCTGTGAAAGCAATTGTTCTGGTAGGATATTGGATTTTTATATTAGTTGAATTAAATTGATCATGTTGATTGAATTTACATACACATATAAGTTGCTCGTTACAGTCAAATGGATGGATCATGGGTCGAATTCTTTTGCTCGGCATTCTATTTTGTTTGAATAAGATGAGGTTAGATGAGATTATGGAACTATATTTTTGAGTTTTGATTTATTTAGACAGTTTATGTAAATTACAATTATTTTTTCACTCTTAAGACTAATGTATTAGTGTGGTTTAAGGTGGATATTGTAGTCATATGTTTTAATGCTTTCATTATAGTCTTTTATGATGAGATTTTAAATGTGTATTGAGTCTGCATGATTCCATAAATCAAGCTAATAGAAAAATGAAGGATTGTTAGGATTGCTTTACCTACCCTGTTTTATAAGGTGGAAAAATAAAATTTGTTGTATCACTCCATCACACTAAATCGTCTTGATTGAGAGTGAGCAAGATCCTTTTATTCATCATGTGGGGCATTATTATTTTTTCTTCCATAAGATTATTCATAATTGTTTTAATTATTTTGAAGGCTTAGAAAGTGGTTGACAAAAATGACTTTAAAATTGAAAGCTTGAATGCATAGTTGAATAGAGACCCATCCTGGATCCCTTGGGACGCATCTTAAAGATGGAGACATGACTCTATTACCAGAGACCTTGCCTAAGACATCTCCAACTATATGAGACTTTCCACCGTAGTCTACTAAAGATTCCTACAATCTCCCTCACACAAAGCGCTGACTCCCACACAAATAAAATAAAAATCCCTCAAAATGAAAAGTTAAATGTACCATAAGATGGAAAATAAACACATCACAAAAGAGAGAATAGGAGTCAAAATGAGCGAATAAGACTACTAGTGTTTTCCGTTTGGCTATTTACAATTTGATGCATAAACTCAAAAGATATTCATATTTTATTTTTTCGTGTTGTTCTTTTAATTCCTTTTATGTAGACTTTTTGGTATACACAATGGGGCAAATTCTATTAGATCCTTGAGAGGTGGGAACTTTCCTATGATATACACTTACTTTTATCATTTTTATGAGTATGTCTATATTCGTATTCTCATATATATAATCTATATTCACATTCTCATATATACAATCTATATTCACATTCTCATATATATAATCTATGTTCACATTCTCATATATATAATCACGTGGAATAGTAAAAGGATTTGCAATGTTGAAAGACTCAGCTTGTTGGTCTAGGCCATTGTCTTTAATCTCCCTATACACTTTGTCTATATCCATATTTAGTTTTACAAATATACATGTATTTTAAAACTTTTTGTAAATTATTAAATTATATTGAAAAAAATTGGTGTCTCCAAGTAACCCCATGTCTTGTTTTGAAAAATGATTGTATCGACACTAGTACCAGTCTTCAAACTCTCCAAGTACCTCTATCTCGACACAATATTTCTTAAAAGGAATTTCAAAAGAAAAATAAAGTAAGAAAAAATAAAAGACTGCCTATTTGTCCCTTTTATTCTCATTTTCTTGCTTTCTCTTAGACTATGTGGATGATCTAGAATCAATAATTTTATTTGTGAATTTCAATTTTTTGCTTTCACAATATTTTCTTATATACTCCATTTTTCTATATTGAATTTGATCTCCTTAATCATTTTCCTTTTTGATAGTTTTCATTTCATAATTTTCAAAAGTATATCAAAATAAAATGATTCATATAATAGGGATGCTATATAAATTTTACACACATAGCAAGAATTAAAACATTCAATTATCAAATGATGAGAAGAAATTTTTGGAAAGATTTAAAATAATGATTCTATATGTCAATATACCGCAAAAGACTAAAAAATGTTCTATGGTTGTCCTAAGAATACAAGAAATATGATGTGTAGGATTGTAAATAGTCATATAGAATTTTATCAAATAAATAAAAGTAAGCTTTCAATGATAATAATAAAATGTGGGAATATTAGTGTTCCATGTGATCACTTAATTTTGAACTATTACATTTATTGGCCTTTTTTTATACGAAACATAATGTGTTTATGTTATATATTATGTGTAAATTTACTTAAAATTTTATTGGAAATTGCAAATTGTTTGGATTGGATTTGTCTTGGATAGTAAAATTTAAGGGTTAAATTTCCCTATTCCCTATCAAGTCTATGTTTTACAAAATATATAAATCTTAAAGGTCTCCATCATGTGTATATTGAAGTACATTATTATGAAAAATATGATATCAATTCAAACTATATGCACTATCTTTCTATCTTTTCTTTTTTTTAAATAACTTAAATATATTAAGTATTTGATATTTATGTTATATATTATGTGTGTATTTAGAATTTTCTTGGAAATTGCAAATTGTTTGGATTGGATTTTCCTTTGATATAAAAACTTGAGGGTTAAATTTTCCTATTCCCTAACCAAGTCTATGTTTTATAAAATATGTCAAAAAATATATAAATCTTGAAGGTCTCCATCAAGTTCGTATATTTAAGGATATTATTATGAAAAAACACACTATAATCTCATTACATCAATTTGTAGATGATACTTTTCTATTTGGTAAATCCTCAGTTGTGGAGGTAATGGAATGGAAAAAACTCTTTGGGGATTACGCCACAACCTCAAGCCAATGTATCAATTATAATAAAAAGAAGTGTATATTTTTTCAACACTAAAGATGATCTTCAATCTAGAATTCTTAACAACCTCCAAGTTATCAATTTGCCAGCCTCCCAAGAACTTACCTAGGTCTTCCCCTCATGGTCAAGGAAGTTACCCTAAAATTTTGGAATACTATCATGGAAAGAATCCAGAGAAAACTTGGTGGTTGGAAAGGCAATTTTTGAGAAATGTTGGAAAAATATAACTTCTCTCAGCCTCCCTCCAAGGAATTCCTATGTACTTCCTCTCTTTTTTCAAGATCTCTAGGTCTATGGCTAACAAACTAGAGAAAATCCAAAGAACTTTTCTTTGGCTGGGCATTGAGGAGAAAAAAAAGAATTTCTTTGGTGAATTGGGATATGGTTTGTCTTCTCAAAGGTCAAGGGGGCTTGGAATCTACAAGCTTACCAACTTAAATAAAGCTCTTATTACAAAAATTAGGTGGAACCTTATGGTTGGTACTGTGGATTGGTGCAAAATTATGGAAGCAAAATACCTTAATAGAGACTACTTTAATAGAGCCCTTTTATGCCCAAGATTTTCCTTCTAGCTCAAAAATTGGAAACAACATTCTCAAATGTAGGACCCTCCTAAGAATGGGATTAAAATGGTAGCTGGGGAATGGAAGAAGTATCAGATTTAGGAGGGCAATTAGATTGATGACAAGCCTCTTAGGGGTGGGTTGTTAGGCCTTCTAAAGGGTATGCTTACAGGTTGTCTTGGAATTTATACATTGTGGACTATGTGGACCTTGGAGGGAAATGGAAGAACATGGATCATTATTTCAATGGTAGACCTCTTTTGTCTACTAGAATTAAGGATTTGCAATCCATCTTAGAAGGCCTGAGAATCTCCTTGTTTTCTAGAGTTGATAATATTGTCTACATGACTATGACTCAGTCGGGTGCTTTCACTATCAAATCAGATTACAACCTATTGATAAATAACCAAGGTTATTTGAGCTGTTATAATAAAATTTGGAACTCATAGTTAATTCCAAAAATCAGTTTTTTCTAGTGGGCAGTGATGCATGGCAAGATCCTTACACATGAAAATCTTGTGAAGAGGGGTTTCTATCTTTTCAATAGATGTATTATGTGAAAAAGGGCTGAGGAAACCATCCACCACTTATTCATTCACTATTAGTTTGCTACCCATATTTGGCAAAAGATTTTTTGCAAGTTCAGTCTTCAATGGGTCTTCGGGTGGAACATTCAATAGTTCATTATTAATTGGACCCCCTGCCCCTTGAACCACCCTCTCATCATGAAACTATGGAAGTGGGTCCCCCCTCATGTCTATTGGAGTATTTGGAAAGAGAAAAATGATAGGATTTTCAAGGATACTGTTATTTCTTCAGATAATGTCTTCCTCTCCTGCAGGAAGTTGTTACTTGAGAACATATCCATAACCAATTGGAAAATCCCTAGTTCCCCTCCTTTTGATATGGAAATATCAATTTCTCAATGCTAGAATCTCTCTAAGGATTTTGATAGATATGGTAATTCTAAAAACATTTCTAGGAAAAACATTGTTTGGAAGGCCCGAAGTCTGCATTGGAAATGATTAAATTTTAATGGCATTGTCAATCTTGGTGTGGAGCCTGGAGGTGGGGTTATAAGGTACCATAAAGGTAAATTAGTTGTTTCTTTCTATGGTCACCTAAAGTATCATACTATAATAAAGGTGGAGGGAATGGCTATCATGTGGCCTACTCAAATTTGATATTTAAATTGGTATTAAGTGTATGCACCTTAAAATGGTTGCCTAGACTTTGGGCCCCCATTCACCAATTTATCAATTCCTAAATCAATGCTTTGCAATTTTCAAATCAATTTTCTTGATCAAATCCTAATTCTATCATTTATTTGATTACATTCTATGGATTAACCATTTTATCCTAAGTCTTTATTTAATTAAAAGGAATTCCCTCCCCTTTTATTAAATAAAAATCCCCCACTTACCTTGTTGGTGTCCAAAATGACGCTTATGCTCAAAAGGATGCCAATATACCCTCAGATGGATCTTAGGAATGGTTAGCTCCAAAATTGCTATGAGGTCTTAGGGTAACTGGACCAACTATAGGGACAAAACTGCCCTCTTCTGCTTCTGGCTTTGCAAAACCAAGGCGGGTGCACCTAACCCAATATAAAATATACTTCACACACCAAGGACTGGGTTCATATAACAAATGACTAGATAGTAAGAGGTTACTAAATGATAACCACACATTCATTGACTCCTCTTTACTATGGGGTAGGACCTTATACAACCAAATACTGAAAATCTAAAGGATGGTTCTTAATCTTATATGTTTGAATCATAACATTCTAAGTCAGGATATGTCAACAAGGAAATACTCATCTAGGCCAGTGCCTCATCCATTGGGCAAGTTTTCTTAAATAGATCACATACACACACCAGAATTATATCTGAGATTCAAAGCCATAAACACATCTATAATCTCCTTTACTACTTATATGAAATCCTCACATAGACAAGAGATAGACCGATGTCTCATCTAAAGCATAATTTAATCTAATCCTTGATTAGAACTGAAGAATGAAGACACATACACAAACAAGTATGCAGTGAACTAGAAAGTTCAAAATCTATCTGCAATGACACAAAGGAGAGATAAGGATCATATATTTGCATTAAGTATGAAGAATCCTTAAGTGCATACAATCAATTCAAGCATAACAAGATTGCAAACTACAACTTAGTCCTGCAACTTTCATTCAATTGCCAACAAAAACTAAGTCAGATCATTACAATTCAAACTGGGTAGAGGACTCACAACCGAAAAAGCTTGAATACCAAACTCCCAATAAACTCAAATGACCACAGAAATCCCTTTATACCAGGGTTACAATGCAAGCATACGATCATTTCAAACTCAAAAATTTCAAAATCACCTAACCCCACCGAGAAATAAACATAGACATGACAGGGGTCAAGCCACAGCAATTGACAATCCACTCTGCCCACTCCAGCCACTCAGAAATGAATTTTGGTACCTCCTACCACAGAAAAAACTCAACAAGTTCAAATGGTCACATGCATTTTGTGAGCTTTAATCTCCTTAACCATTTTCCCTCAGTCGCGCAATTGTACAGTCACAACTCTCACCGCCACAGGAATTCGGTCAACAATTTTATGCTTGGTCGCATGATTACATAACCTGGAAATGGGTTATGCGAACATGCGACAACCATTTCCCCTTGCCTTCTGCATAACTGTCGATGCCAGACCATTGCCACAAAAGGGCATGTCGCATGTTCGCAAGCCAGAAAACTGGCTCACATGAACATGCGACAAGCCGCTAACATGCACCCTGCCGACTGTTAAATCACCACCTAGATACCCTGACCTGGGCCCGCATTCAAATCCACCATCCTGCCAGCATAGACCAACCAGAGATCACCATGACCTCACCTGCCAACGGGACCACCAAACAACTGCAAACGAGCCCAGCACACATGGCACCCTGTCGCATGATCGCATAGCCCAGAGACAAGCTATGAGAACATGCGACCACCCGTAGACCACTACCTTGCCGTGCATAACCACCACTGCACAACTCCACAACCATGACACCAGACCATTGTCACATGATGGCATAGCACGGAGACGGGCTACGTGATCATGCGACAACCCACAGACCATAACCGCAACCACAAGGAGTCAACAGCAAGGGGCCTGTCACATGATCGCAAGCCATGTAAATGGCCCTTGCGATCATGCGACAAGGCCATGAGACCACCACATCACCCACTTCTCTGCATCTCCCAGGCCCACCGATGAAATGCAACCACACTGCCATGGACACGTGTCAACCGGTCGCATGATTGCATAGCCAAAAACTGGGCTATGTGATCATGTGACAGCCAACCCAAAGCTACCACATCACCACCTCTGGGACCACAGAACAGCAACCACCAACTGCGAAGAGCCAAGACCCATGCGAACAAATGGCAAGTGGTCACATGATCGCATGTCAGAAAAGTCTGACATGCGGCCATGCGACAGCCAATAAGGACATGCCATCTATCACCCCTCTGACACCAGGCCCACTTCACTGAAGCAACGCTTGGAACAAACAAAATCCATGGCAGGTGCATGATCGCATGGGGAAAGAATATTCCATGTGATCACACGCTAACCATTGATCTCCTTCCTCTACCGCTTTGAAGAAACTAGCCCCACATCATCGCACTTGCACAGTTAAGGCAGATGAACAAGGAGAGCCGGTAGAAAAGAAGATATGCAAGGTTGAAAACACACAGGTTTTTCGGTGAAAGATCAAAAACATAGAATTTTCAACATGACACAAAGGTAAATGAGGAAGCCAGAAACATCAAGGGTTTTCATGCAGGCCAAAAAGGTCAAAAACATCATGGATTTTCTAAAACACTGTGGGTTTTCGACACTATGGCAAATTTTGAAAACATTTCCTGCAGAGCTTGAAACTCGAATAACTTTTTGGATTTTATGATTCAGCACATGCAAATTGGACCAGAGCTTGGTGATAGCATGAAGAACACAGGGCAAAGGGTACATCAAGAAAACTTGCAAGGCAATAGGCCATTTTAAAGGATTTTTGCTATGGCAGAAAAATGGCCTAACATACCTCTTATCCTAAGTTGCACAAATAAAGCATTATTCTTATTTTATAAAAAGAAGAAAAGGCCTTTTTGTCTCACATGGGACACAAAAGTCAACTCTTATTTCTCATTGGAGGAGACTTGTGCACATGGATTGTCCCACTTTCAAGCTCCACCCTTGATTAAATCTTTTGCCTCTTAATCTCCATGGTCCATTCCTTTTCAATTCCTTTAAAAGGAGAGCTCTCTTCTCATTCTAAGATCCCACTCTTGAATACTAATCTTATGTTGTAGGTTTTCTAGGTGACATTGGAGCTTTGGAGATCTTGTTAGTCTTCATTATTGCATCATAGCTTAGTTTCATCACATTTCTAGTTTAGCTTCTTTTATGCTCTAGTTTAGCTCACATAGCTTAATTAGTAAGGACTTGTAATACTTTCATTTTCCTTTCATAGCTTAGTTGCATTGTTCATTCTAACATAGTTGCATTTCATATCTCATTCAAGATTCTTGAAGATATTGGCATTCTTTCCCTTGTCTCTTTGAATCTCCCATTGCATGGTTTACAAGCAAGGTCATATGCTTAATAGCTCTAGCTGAGAGCCTCATAAACACCCTTGCTACTCTATGCCTAGGGAGCTCTAAGTCTCTTTCTCAAGGTTTCTCATTCATGGATTCTCTTGGAAGTAATGACTTAGAGAAGTGAACATTTTGAGTGTACATTTTTGGTGCCCACCATGGGGCAGAACACTCTTGTTTTGTCCTTCTTTTCATGCATTTTCGTCAATTTTTCATCATATTTTGCTTGCTATTTCGACTATTTTTCCATACTTTTTGACAGATTATCATACGACAGTCTTCCAGTATCATGCGATATTTTATTATATACTCATGCGATACTTTTCCAGTAAAAGTATTGCGTGCCCATACAGAACTCTGTAGCACAACTATATAACATTCTGTAGGATGGAAGTGGCGCTAAGTGTAGCACATAACAGAAGTGTAGCACCACTATACTACGAAGAGTAGTATGAACTTCTACTGACAAACTGTAGTACTACCATATAGAAACTGTCACACGGCTATATAACATTCTGTAGCATGGAAGTGGTGCTAAGTGTAGCACAGAACAAGAGTGTAGCACCACTATACTGCGAAGTGTAGTATGAAACTTTTTCTGATAGAACTGTCGCACAGGCCTGGCAATGAGTGATTTTGGTCATTTCTTTGCAAGATTTGATTTGGTTGTTTCGGATTTCTGATTTGCTGTGGTAGAACAGAGGTTTACTTGTAGATTTTACTTGATTTTATTTTGCTAACCATTGTGGGGCTAACAAATTATGCTTGTAGGTACCTTCATTACTTGAAATATTTGCTCAAAAGAACGCATGTCAAAGCTCCAAATGCACAAGGGCTACTAATTGTTTTTGCAAGGCTTCCCAACACATAAAAACCAATCAAGTGCTTGTTTAATTGCTTTCATTTTAAGTGCGGCATATACTAGTTGTCTCTTTTCATAGGCACTTAATATCTTGTTGTAAGAATCTTTTGGTGGTAGAAGAGTATGCTCTTCACCCTTGTGGTGAAATAGAAATCTTGACCCATCTTTGGATTTTGAAAGCAAGAGGGTAATTGAACCTTTGCTTGGAGTGTTTGGGAGAAATTTTTGAGCTAGGAGAATATGCTCTTCACCCTTGAGGTGAACCAGAAATCTTAAAACTCAAAGTTTGATCCACTCTTTGTTTAGCTTTAGAATCCTTTAGCGGGCCTACTCTTGAGCAACCAAGAGGAACAACCCAAGTGGGGACAAGCTCTTAGCTAGCTATTCTGACCCACTATAAATTCAAGGCTATCAAGCACACAAAACCTTGGTAGACGTAGTACTTGTCTTCATTTGGTGTGAGTACTTGTGGGATTGTGACCATGAGGAAAATGTTAGACAAGAATGCTTAAGGTACTCTTGTGGTTGTGACGTCTGTTACTTGCCGCAAGGTAAGGAGTTCCTTTGGGGAGCAAGAGGGGTATTACGAACGAAAGCCCTTACTAAGAACCATAGATAGAAGCCACCCTATTTTTCTGCTTAGCTTCTTGGTGCAAGGATTGATCCTAGTGGACTAACCCAGATCACCCCAAGATTACTCACCATTTGTGTTCCTTTGGTTGTGTCATTGGCACTTCCACGACAAAGCCAATATCTATTGTGGGAAACCACTTTGTGTGAGGCAATGGGACATCAAGTGTGGGCCAAGTTGTTAAGTATTGAGCCATTGTCTTTTTAGGCTAGTAAGTGCTTGAAGTGTTCTCACTGTGATCTACCTATGTAAACATTCTCAAACATCAAACATCACGGTAGCATTCATAGGATTTTCTTGCTTTGATATCACAATTGCTTGTCTTGGCAAGGTTGCTTTTGCCCTTGTGCAAGTGTTTTATGACATGTTTGATCACCTACTATTTGCAAACTTGTCTGATTGCTACTATCACTGTGTTTGAAATCAAAAAATTCAACTATCAAACTACAACTTTGACAAATTCCATTCAAAACTAAGATTTACACACTGACTGGTCAATTATCGTGCGACATTTTGTTGCTGCACAACTATCACATGCACTGCCTGGATAATATTGTATGCACTACCTAGAAAATATTGCGCTTCTTCTTGTGAAATATCACACTAGAAAATTGTATCACCCTGTTACCCTAGAAACTATTGCACAGAGTATTTTGCTGCCTCACAATTGTCTACAATTAGAAGCTAATTTGTGTCCTAGTTCCAGCCTTCCTTGGTCAGTCTAGGTTAGATCTTAGGTGCTATGACATGTTTTTCAATATCCAAATGAACTTAAATGGTATCAAGTTGTACAAAATGGCTCTTGGTCTTCTTTCTTCCACATCTCCCATGTCTTCCTAGTCTCCCATTTCCATCCTTTCTCTTCTTCCTTCATGCTTCTTCCTCTTCTTCCTAAACTATTCACATCTTCTTGATTCTTTTTATTATCTAGTCTACCTTCTTCTATTCATCTCTTCTGTCACTTCCATGCTTGATTTCTCCTTTTCTAAAACCATGAATTTCAACTATCTTGTTATGGAACCTCTCTTGAAAATAGATGATCTTGAACTCATTGCTCAATTCAAAGAATTTTATTCCTCTAATAGTCCTTCTAGATATGGCACGGGTGATAAACTTAAGACAAAAATAAAATAAAAGATGAATGAATCAGACACCTTTGCTAGGATCATAGACATGATCATGTCATGACCTCCTTCTTCCAAACATCTTTCATCTTCTAAGTCTTCTCATCCTTCCTCATCTTCCAAGTCTTATCATGATTCTTTTAGACATTATTCACATTCCTCATTATCCAAGTCTTCTTCCTCCACTAGGTCTTCATTTTCCTCTTCTTCACAATCTCGTTCCTCTTCTACTTCTCCCAAGAGTCTTACTTCTCTTCTCAAGACATACCATAATGAGCAACGTGACAATCCTTGTGATACCTCTTCCATGAAGAGTGATATGCCTGTCTTTGATGACTATGATGACTATGATGGCTATGATGATGGACAATATAGTGAAACCTATGATACCTCTATTCCTAAGAGTCCTCCTAGTCATGTGCTCGTGCTTACTAGAAAAGGGTCATCCCGCTGGGTAGATCATGATGGTGATCCATATGATTCTAATTTTGAAAGGGATTTTCATGATTTCTGTGAACAATACCTAGATGATACATCTACTTCACTTGAGGAAGAGAAAGCCCAGTGTGCTGATTATAAATGTAAATACTATAAGAATCTCTCCTCTAAGAACTCTCATGCTGAAAATAAAGATTACACTCTCAAGCAAGATTATGTTAATGATGGACCTTTGTCTTGTGATGGTTCCCTTCCATCCCCTACTTCCTCCAATACCCATACATTTCCTAAAGCTTCCGAGTCTTCCAAATCTTTCACAAATCTTTCATCTAACAAAGATCCTAATACTTTTCATGTGGTTCCTTATAGTTATCCTCAAGGGCTACCTCTTATAGAAACTCAAGCTAAACTTCACTTGGCTGCAAATACTTTCAATAATGCTAAACCTAAAGAGCCTAAGCCTTTATGTGCTACAATGCCTACTTCAGCTAGTCCTTCACCATCTTTTCCAAAGTCTTCCATACAATTCAAACATGCTTCCTTGTCCTTAGAAGTGGCTCCATGTCAAGAGGACTCTAAAAATGATAAAGAAAACCTTACTACACTTGCGCCTTCCAAAGATTATACTTCCATTAAGGTTATTGAAAATTGTGTTGTTACTTCTAATGTTAAGCCTATTGAAAATCAAGAGAAAAATTATATGCCTATGTTGTCCAAAGCTCCTTGTCAAGATCAAAGTCTTCCATCTTCTTGTTCTACCACTCCATGTTCACTTCCACTTTTTGCTCTTCCTACGTCTTTGCAAGCTCTGAACAATTCTATCAAAGAAGTTATTCCTATTCAAGATGTTCATGATCCTATTGAAAATCTTAATGCTCACTCTAAAGATGTTGATGTCCTTGGTTGTCATATAGATTATTATGAACTAGTTGATTATCCTTTTGCATCTTCCACTTCCATCCTTGGACCTCTTCCACCACTACTAAGGGCTTCACATTTTCCTTCCATCTTGGGTCCTTATGTCCCTTCACTTTCCCCTCCTAACTATCCTAATTCATCATCCATCTTGGGTCCTTATGTCTCTCCATCTCCTATATTTCCTCAAGATCAACATAGATGCATACCATTGAATCCTTTTCATCCACCCACCCATCTAAACCAGGCATATCCTCCTCCTTCCATAAGTCCCAAGTCTTTTGGAAGTAACTTGAATGTTCAATACAAGAAAAAGAAGCAATATAAGAATCCATCAAAAAAAGAAGATCACCATGTCTCGTCTAATCGACATGGAGGCATAAAGTCAAAAGAGATATCTAAGAAGAAAACTATAAGACAAGTATGAGTTCCAAAATTCATCATTGAAGATATTCTCTCTAAATTATAAAAAAAAAATGAAAAGCCTATGGCTATATGGATTCCAAAGTCTCTCTTGAGAGAGTCTCATGTTGAGAAACAAGTGAAGTTGACATTAAAGCTTCCAAAGGCTTCCACTTCATCTTCTTCCAAAAAACTTCTTCCATTCCATGTGCCTAAACCACAACCTCTGCTATCCATTCACCATATTCCTTCATGTATTCCTTCATTCATGTTTCCTCCATCCTCTCACCACCCTTCAAGGTGTGTGTTGATGTTGATCTTGCCTTCCTTTCCATCTACCCTTTCACAATCCTTGGATTCATTATCCTTCTACCTTCTATCCTTTTTCCTCATTTGCTTATTCCTCCTATCTTCCAACCTCACTCACTTTACATAAAACCTTATCCTCCATTTTTCTCTTCCATATTCCTTTCCCTATCAGCATCTTTGAGCATATCATTTTGAATCTTTGGCATATCATGGTTTATCCTTTCAAGGAGCATTATCTAAAAAGCTTGCCTTCTTCCAAAAAAAAAAATGAAAAAAATAAAAAAATAAAAAAATAAAAAAAATGAATATGTGTCTTGGTGGAAACCTGGAAATAGGCACCTTAGTAGCAAAAGTAAAGAGAAATAAATTCATCCTATGGTGAAAACCACTCCCTTGTGGCACCTTGGATAAGTACCATGATGAAAACCTAGCAATCGGGCATCATGAGTAGTTCTTCTACATATTTCATTCATTCCGCCTTCTCTCTTTGATCTTGACAATGTTGAACTATACATGAACATTTGGCTATCTTGTGAGCTATCTTACGATGATCTTGCTTTCATTCCATTCATGTTTAGCCTTTATATTTATTTTCCTCCATTCATTCTTAGCTTTTCACTATCCTTTTCCCCTTTGGTCTTGATCTAATAAAAAAGGAGTAAAACACAATGCTATGAAGTCTCTTGACATGTTTGCCCCTTTGGACTGCATCTTTTCCTTCTTTTGCATTACGCTTTTGTGACTTATCCTATGCTGGCCTTTCATTGCTTGTCCAAATGTGCTTTGCATGACAATTTTTCCCTAGCTTGGGTACTTTTGAGGAGTTTGCCCTTGAAAATTTCTTCCCTTCATTCTCCTTCATTTCTCTTGTCTTCCATCTCTTCCACCAGCTTGCTAATCCCTCTTTTCCTCCACCTTGCTAGAACTTGGGACTACACGATGTGATCTTGCTTGGGAGTTTGATGCCCATTCTGTCTGGGGGCATCCTTTGTACATACTTATTGATCCTAAAAAATTCAAAAAAAGGATATATTGTTAAAAATTCTAAAAATTGGAAAATGTTCTGAAAAAATGGTCATCTTAGTGAAAACCTAGCAATAGGCGCTTTGATGTATCTCCAAAAAAATTATATATTCTAAAAATGCCAAAAAAATCAAATAATTTAAAAATTTCGCAAACTGTGTTTTTCAACTCCACCCCAACTATGTTTTTCAACACTTCCCTAGTGTCAAGTGTTTCTCAACACTTATCAAATATCCTACCCACAGTCTAGAATGATACAATATTTCTCACCGGCAGATGCGATACTCAAAGTTTGACTCTATGACCTACAGACACGCACTTAAACACTCAACTCGCTAAGACATGCTTGACTTTATTTCTTTGTGTGTTGTCTATGATGATTTCTTTGATGAAGTGTTCTCTCCCTAATAGTTTTCGATGATGCATGGCTAGAAGACTAGGGGCACGAGGACATGTTTTATTATTTTTTGCCTATGGGTATATTTTGTTGACCCTAACTATCATGAGCATTCATGCTTGTTCCACTTGACATTAGGGTCTACAAGGTATTATCCTTGACTGTTTCCGCAAGTGCATGCTTATAGCCATCTGGATCTTCTTGTGTCTCGATGCAAGCATAATCTTGCTATACCAAACTTAAGGAACCTCACTACACTAGTCATCTTGACCTACATGTCTTTGATGCTTAGGTGGGATTCCCACGTATCTATCTGATAAAGATCATATTCATATACCCATAGTTATACTAGTGTGTATTGTATGATCTTGCGAAGCTATCAATAAAGCTTGATGATGATCATTAGAGTCTAATGGCTTGTGACCTTGCAAGTGAACCACTTTTCATTGTAGCTTTCATTCTTAAGTTCATGTTAGTTTAGTTTTGCATCTTGCATAAGGAGAGAGCTCTCCTTTCATCTTTCACAGACTTATCGGTCAACTACGCTCACCTTTCACTTTTTCTCGATCATGTCTTTCACTCCTTATCTTTTACATCACATCCTTTTCCTGTCATCACAAGGGGTTAATCTTATCAAACATCTCATAATTTTGTGAAAAGTACACCCCTGGCTAATTTTGACATCCTGGATCCATTTTCAGGATCGAAATTGAAATCTGAGTTCATCTTGATAGTCAAAATCACATTTCCAAATTTCCCCCTTCTTCTACGTAGTTGGCTGATCTTTTGAGGCCTGATCCTTTGATCTTTGTTGGGGCATCTTCATCTCCATCTCTCTCATTCCCCTAGTCTTCCATTCATATCCTTCACTTCATCTCTCTGAGGGTTTGACTACATATTTATCCTATATCTTTCTCAGTCAAACCTAGTCAACTGGGGCATATCTTCACTGCTTGATGGTTATCCTATCATCTTTCATCTTCAATTATGATTTCTAGTGATTTGATCAACTTTATCAATCTATTGTTTCCCTTTACCTAATTTTGATTCCAATCTCGAGGGGGCAGTACCTATCAAACGTCAATCCTTGATTCAACTTTATCAAACCCATCAATCAAACCTTGCTTGAGACTTGACAATTACCTATTTATAGGGGTGTTGGCCTTGTCTTTTTCAATCAACTTATCTTTGTCCTGATGTGTTCCCATCCATCGAACACACATCTGGGTTGTTTTGTGATCCCAAATTGATCTCACATTTCAATTTCATTCTTTGACTGCATGTGATCCCAAATCGATCTCACATTAGTCAAAGAGGGTCAAATGTATGCACCCTAAAATGGTCACCTAGACTTTGAGCCCCCATTCACCAATTTATCAATTCCTAAATCAATGCTTTGCAATTTTCAAATCAATTTTCTTGATCAAATCCTAATTCTATCATTTATTCAATTATATTCTATGGATTAACCATTTTATCCTAAGTCTTTATTTAATTAAAAGGAATTCCCTCCCCTTTTATTAAATAAAAAGCCCCCACTTACCTCTTATCCTGAGTTGCACAAATAAAGCATTATTCTTATTTTATAAAAAGAAGAAAAGGCCTTTTTGTCTCACATGGGACACAAAAGTCAACTCTTATTTCTCATTGGAGGAGACTTGTGCACATGGATTGTCCCACTTTCAAGCTCCACCCTTGATTAAATATTTTGCCTCTTAATCTCCATGGTCCATTCCTTTTCAATTCCTTTAAAAGGAGAGCTCTCTTCTCATTCTAAGATCTCACTCTTGAATACTAATCTTATGATGCAGGTTTTCTAGGTGACATTGGAGCTTTGGAGATCTTGTTACTTTTAGTCTTCATTATTGGATCATAGCTTAGTTTCATTACATTTTTAGTTTAGCTTCTTTTATGCTCTAGGTTAGCTCACATAGCTTAATTAGTAAGGACTTGTAATACTTTCATTTTCCTTTCATAGCTTAGTTGCATTGTTCATTCTAGCATAGTTGCATTGCATATCTCATTTAAGATTCTTGAAGATATTGGCATTCTTTCCCTTGTCTCTTTGAATCTCCCATTGCATGGTTTACAAGCAAGGTCATATGCTTAATAGCTCTACATGAGAGCCTCATAAACACCCTTGCTACTCTATGCCTAGGGTGCTCTATGCCTAGGGAGCTCTAAGTCACTTTCTCAAGGTTTTCCATTCATGGATTCTCTTGGAAGTAATGACTTAGAGAAGTGCACATTTTGAGTGTACATTAAGTACCTTGATATTGAAGGGACTCCAAACTTATCAATGAAGCTACCCATGGTTATTCTTCTACTATATGGAGGGTTCAGGGCATTATTAAAGACATCATAATTATTTTGTCATGCTTGGAGGTCTTCACCCTGAAACACACTTATAGGAACATTGTCAATGACTGGCATTCTCAATGACTGGCATGCTAGACTTTGTGTTATTCAAACTATAAAGTGCTTTCATTAGGGTCAAGATCTAGAGCATTTTTATACAATGTCATGATAATCCCTTTATGGAGTAGTGGATAGTCACTTTTTTCAATTCCTTGTTGAAGGGAGGAAAAATGTTAGAAAGGAATTTTAGCCTTTTCCCTATGCCTCACATGGTTTAAGAGAGAGAAGTGATAACCATGAACTGTCATATACCTTCCTTCTAGTGGAAAATACCTCATAATATGTAGACATAATGGAGTATAAAGGGGAGAAATATTTAAGTGGTCATGCCTATTTTGAAACATTTCAAGATTCTTATCGTGCTTTTGGAGTTTTTTAATGAAGCTTTGGTAATTTTTGGTATTTTTTTAATGATCACAAGGGCTTTACTTATTGAACCAAGTTCATAGCATGTGGATTCATGGAATACTAAAGAATACCCCTATTTTTAAAAAATATTGCCCAAAACTCATTTTTTGTCACCCCCCTCTAATACGCACCCAATACCCCCCACACCCCTTTTCTTATATAAACACCCACCTACTCCCACCCACACCCCAAAAGAAAACACCCTCGCTATATAGCTAATATATTGCCCTATTTTTGCCTATTTTAAACCCCCCAATATAAATGCATGTGATATGATATTGCTCCATGAATTAAGTCATCCTATTACTTATATGCATTCCATAATTTTCCAACCCTGTGGCTTCAACAATCATTTAAGGTGACACCACAAACTTAATACTACTTATGTAGGAGCATCCAAGGTATAAGAGAAATCTTGCAAGAAGAATAAGAAGAAGAACAGGAAGAGGAAGAAGAAGAAGAGGAGGAGGAGGAAGAGGAAGAGGAAGAAGAAGAGGAAGAGGAAGAGGAGGACAAAGAGGAAGAAGAAGAAGAAGATGATGAAGAAGACAAAGAAGAAGAAGAGGAGGAAGAAGAAGAGGAAGAGGAAGAAGATGAGAAAGAGGAAGAAGAGGAAGAAGAGGAAGACAAGGAAGAAGAGGAGGAGGAGGAGGAGGAGGAGGAGGGAGCAAGAGGAGGAAGAGGGAGGAAGAGGAGGATGAGGAAGATGAAGATGAAGAGGAAGAGGAGGATGAGAAGAAGAATAAGAAGACAAGGAAGAGGATGAGGTGAGGAGGAGGAGGAGGAGGAGGAAACCTTGTTAAAGGTAAAAACCCTAGTGGGAATTAGCACCCACAAATGATGTACTGAGAGTATAGTATCCTTGTTAGAAGAAATAGCCCTGTTAGGAGCTTATTGAAACATTACAGTACATAGTCCTTATTAGAGGACAGACCCTGTTAGGAGTCAAGAACAAAAGGGAGGGCTCACTACCCAAACAAGGTTAAGTCCACCTTCATAACTCACTATTCACAACACAAGTGTATATGAAGAGATACATAATCTTTTTGAACTGTTCGGCAGTAACTGTCTTTTCTCTATCAGTTCCAATGAATTCCACCAACAAACCTCTACTCTACATATAGCAGACACAAGCTTGCATCTTTCACAACCTCTCTATATCATCTTCCACTCCATATCTTTTCCAAAGAAAAGACCTTTTATTTATACCTTATTACAATTGTCATTAACAAGTTGGCCCATGAGGATTTCCTAATTATAAACAATTACATAAACCCATGCTAAGATATGTACATGGTATCTAGAACAAGTATACAATGATTACATTACAACAATTAAGGACCGACATCCTTAATTTATGTTCGCCAAGCATAACACATGCTACATCTCCCAAGTCAGCTTCCAAATAAGTCACCTCCAAAACACACGCCATAGCTAACGTCACCAAGCATTATGTACCTTGCACTGACCAGTGAACATCCTTTAGTACCTTTTTTATTGTCTCTCAAGCTCACATACCTTGAATCCATATCATTTGGAAGATATACCAGAATCACAGAGACTAACTTTGGCATTTCTCACTATTACAGTCCAGTGACCAGTCTTCACCAAAACATCTGTAATTTATCCAATATGCAACATTACATGATGGGATCTTGGATATAAGATCACAACATCCTCCTAAACTCTCATCTACCTTTTCAGCATCTAAAACATCCGTACAGTGTCTGTACACTGTGATAACAAGCCTATTATCCTCACATAAACATATGTTGACATCAATGACAAAACATAGATGATAACAGTATGAGTGCCCATTCAATAACGTAGTTATTAAATATATAAAATATCTGAATTACCACCCCATGCATTAGTAATATCCAACAATCTCCCCCTTTGGAATTGATGTCAACATATGGGAAAATCCATCATCCCCAGTTTATATCAATCCAAAGTTCTGCAACTAGTTCTACAACCAAACAATCTCCCCATACAGTAGGGATTTTCTCATAGCAACACTTCCCCTTTGACAATAAAAAAAAAGGGTGCCATGAGTCATCAACTACTTTCTAACATCTTTTTTCCATGATCACTCCCCCTAAGGATTATATCCCTACATCCAATCCAGATTATGATAAGGCTCTGAAAACCCCTGGACTGATGCATCTCTACATCATTTAATTCTGACTAGGAGGGGCCTGAACTCCTAGTATACCTCTGAGATATTTAAAGGTATCTTTCGATAGTGGCTTTGTGAAGATGTCTGCAATCTACTCTTTTGTACTAATATATTCTAATTTTATTTCCTTCTCTGCCACCTTGTCTCTCAAGAAGTGATACTTGATAGAAATATGTTTAGTTTTAGAGTGCATCACCAAATTATTTGACATATTCACTATACTGGTGTTATCACAATAGATAACCACAAGCTCATAAAAAGTTATTCCAATGTTTGTCAACATTTGTTTCATCCAAATAATCAGAGTGTAATTTATGGCAACAACAATGTACTCTAATTTAGTATTAGATTGTGCTATACAATCTTGTTTCTTACTTAGCCAAGAAACCAACTTTTTCCCAAGGAAAAATGCACCACCACTAGTACTTTTTATGTCATCAATATTTCCTTCCCAATCAACATTAGTATAAGCATGAAGTTAAAAGCTATCATTTATTTCATACCATAAGCCATAGTCTATGGTTCCTTTCAAATATCTCAATATCCTTTTTACAACAACTAGGTGTATTTCTTTGGGTTCTACCTAATATCTAGCCACAATTCCAACAACATTAGCAATATATGGTCTGGTGTGGGTCAGATATTGTAATCCTCCAACCATTGATCTGTATAAGGGTATGTGCAAGATCATGAGGGGCCAAAAAGTGGCAATGTGAAAAATATTCACTTTTCACTCGTCCAAAAGCGCATGAAAATGCTTGTTGAATTTTTAGTAGGCCTGGGTGTCAGTACACCTGGGCAAACTTGACACCAAAGCACAGGCCTAATCGGGTACCCGATACCTGTGGCATAAATTCAAAACCCACGAGCCCTTTTCTTCATTTATTTTCACATTTTTGCTTGCGAAAATGGCTTGAAATATCATATACACGATATATTTTTGCGTATCTAATTTTGGCAACAACAAATTTGACTCCCCAGCATATTCAGTAAGTAAATTATTTGTATATTGTGATTATTTTATTTCATTTTCATGCTAAATGTAGAGTTTTTTGTTGAAATAGGGTTTTATATTTATATTTGTAATAATATATGAAATCAGATTGAAATTTAGATTTGTTTTTTATTTAATCAGGCATGGTTGACAACAATGAAGAAAATAACCTCCCGCACCAAATAACGATCCCGAAAACAATCCCCCATATCTAAACCCTCGATCTTTAGAAGATTTGATACAAGATAATTTGAACACAATACGAGGTTTCCAAAACACATATCAAAATATACCTACATTAGGTCCCATGCTTGCCACACTAAATATAATTGTTGAAAATATTGACACACTCACGCAGCAACATAATGCTTCTCTTCATTGGCATGATGATATGTACGCCCAATTTGATGACGGGCTTGACCATGATGGGATTGCGGCCCTTAATATAAGTAAGGAAGATATAGCTGCCCTTTTTGTCAATCCTAAAACCAGAATACAAGTTCACCCCAAAAAGCCCAAATTATCAATAAAATGGTGCACAAATGAAGTAATGCGCACACACTTTTGGGATCATTGGTGGATGGTTTTTGATAAACCACCCCATAGAAATTTGGAGGTCCCATTTTATTTCATAAAAAAATTGTATGATGAGTTTGTGCTTGGTCACCATGTTGATTATTAGAGTATGAGGCCCAACATGGGTGTAGGTGGAGGAGCTCCTCAGACTAGGCCATTTGCCCAGTGCAAAAAGGCCACTACCTTTGTCCCCCCCACTGATGTCGCACCCCCTCCTCAAGTGCAGCATCCCGATATCATTACAGAGGCTGCCTCATAGACTATTAGGGCCATTCATTTGTTGAGTGATTAGTTGATCACGCAGACCAAGTTAGTGTTTCCTCCTGGTGTGGATGATGCTAGCGCATCGACATCTCATCGGAGTTCACATGTATGTGAGCCCCATATTTGCATTATATGCAAGAATATGTGCCTCGGACCGCTTACTGATGCTGATACATATCAGTATGTTATTGATGAGGAGGATATAGGATACATAGCTATAGAGGCTGCAACGCCTCATGGAGCATCTACATCTCATGAGAGTGCTCAAGAGGTGTACGCAGAGCCATGGACTCCTGTTGATACGGTAAGAGTAAACATTATAAACAAATTTGTCACATGACTTATTTAATTTAAAAATAATTTATTTATTTATATTAGTTTTAATGATTGCATGCACTTATGTATATATATTTTTTCCATTTATGTTCAGTTGATGACACAGGAGGAGGTGAGAGAGGTGGATGAGTCCACACTTTCAGCCATTTCATTTGGCCTTGATGACTATATGGTATATTATAAATTATGTACCCATTTTATTTTTTTTATCATTTGGTGTACATGCTTAAATCTCTATCAATTAGAGCAATAAAATTCATACATTTACTAATATATTGTCATCTTATTGTACTCTTACAAGCTACAGCCGATGTCAGTGGGGGGCACAAGGGGGTTCCTTCATCAAGTGTCGACAAAGGAAAGGTAGTTAATTGTTTAAGATTAATTATGCATGCATATGTATGCCACTTGTGTGTAGTAATAAATATTTTACTTGCACTTTATTGTATAGGGTGTGGCTATTGATGATGTCCCGACACCGGTTCAGGAGCGTAGGGTTACAGGCATCTCGATTCGGAGTGATAGCCTGATTGTACGTAGACTTTTACATATTGTTATTTGTATTTTGTAACTAGGGTTGTTATGATGAAGTACATTGATATATAATTGACAATCTTTTTACTCGCATAGGTTACTCCGAGTGTGAGGGAGGGCCCACGAGAATCTTTCATATCTTTGTTGACCCAGCCCACTATTCTAGAGGAGGGATCACCAGATGTAAGTTTTAATTTTAGTTCAATCAATTTGTAATTTTATTATGCTATCATCCTATTTTGTAGATTTATTACTCTATGTTGCACCACTCTACTAATCTCATTATTGCAAATATATATTTATAGGTCAGAGTTGGTATTGTTGGCATGATCCCTTCACTACCCAGGACTTATGCTAGGACACCTGATTGTGGTAGGCGACCGAGAGACCAAGTACAGATATTTGTATTCAGTTATAATTTTAATTAAATTAGTGTTTGAATTATGAATTTTATATATATATGTGTGTGTGTGTGTGTGTGTGTGTGTACAAATCATATAAAGTAAGCAATCTAACTTGGGTTTGAACTCATTTTTGATGCAGGATCAATCAGAGCCCAACACTTCTTCAAAGAGGCTACATTTTGATGATCCCCCTATGGCATAGGATGTAGTTTTAGTTTTGTGGTCATTTAGAGATGCCACTTGGCAAATTTTGAGATGGCATATATGCCACATTGTACACCTTAAAACATTGATTTTGTAGACATTTTGAAATGGCATGTGCCATATTTGTATATGGAGATGCTTTTGATACATTTGATACTTTGTATATATAGAACATGTTCATTTTTATGTTATATAAATGCATCATCTTTTGTATACATATTTATTATTCATGTTTATGGAATTGAATGGTGAAGTTATATCTTGACTATGATTATCATTATGATTTAAATTATATCTTGTTGAAGTTACATTTGTTTTTCTTTACTCTGGAATACCCTGTTCATGGAGCTTATTATGTTTGAGGTTTAACTTCTATAGATTTCCTATGTTCTTATGTTTCATACCATTATATATACTCACTTGAGCCACTTAGTATTAAATTGTTTCAATACTATGTATATACTCACTGTGTATATAACTTGTCATATTGGGGTTTGTCGATACCTCTCACAAGGTTTGAGATACGATCCATGAAAGATCGCTGCCCAATTGTGCTTAGTGCACCTTGGGGTCACTTGGGTCGAGCATGGTCGCAAGCGTTTCGATGACTCCATGGGTGGAACGGGGTTGTCAGTGGTGTTTACCTGGCCAACCAGAGCTGATGGAGCAGACAGTTTGATGCAATGTCAGACGGTTTGAAAGATACGTTGCTGAGCCGCTTTCAACTGACCCTCACTGCAAGTTTTGGCATCGACTGAGATCACCTTGCCAAATGCAAATGAAGTTGAATGGCCCAAAACTGAGAGAGGTTAGTGTAGACCTTAGAAACATGATCCCATAGCCCTTGATAGTTTTTCGATACCTCTCATGAGGTCTAAGATACGAGCCCCAGAAGATTGCTTCCCAATCGTGCTTAGTGCACCTTGGGGTCACTTGGGTCGAGCATGGTCGTGAGCATTCTGGTTACTCCATGGGTGGAATGGGGTTGTCATTGGCATTTACCCGGCCAACCGGAGCTGATGGAGTAGACGGTTTGATCCTAGGTTGGATGGTTTGAAAGATACACTGCTGAGCCACTTTCAACTAACCCTCACTGCAAGTTTTGGCATCAACTGAGATCGTCTTTCCAAATGCAAATGAAGTCGAACCGCCCAAAATCAAGAGAGCTTATTGTAGACCTTAGAAACATGATCTTGTAGCCCTTGATAGTTTATTGATACCTCTCACGAGGTCTGAGATACGAGCCTCAGAAGATCACTGCCCAATCATGCTTAGTGCACCTTGGGGTCACTTGGGTCGAGCATGGTCGCGAGCATTCCGGTGACTCCATGGGTGGGATGGGGTTTTCATTGGTGTTTATCCGGTCAACCAGAGCTGATGGAGCAGACAGTTTGATACCAAGTCAGACGGTTTGAAAGATACGCTGCTGAGCCGCTTTCAACTGACCCTCACTGCAAGTTTTGGCATTAACTGAGATCATCTTGCCAAATGCAAATGAAGTTGAACCACCCAAAACTAAGAGAGGTTATTGTAGACCTCGAAAACACAATCTCATAGCCCCTAACGGTTTATCGATACCTCTCACGAGGTCTGAGATACGAGCCCTAGAAGATTGCTGCCCAATCATGCTTAGTGCACCCTGGGGTCACTTGGGTCGAGCATGGTCGTGAGCGTTCTAGTGACTCCGTGGGTGGGATGGGGTTGTCACTAGCATTTACAATGTCATGAAAGTTAACCACCAACTTATAGTCCACACTATTTTTAGTAACAAAAAATTTAACCCTTTTACTCTCCCGTGCAAACTCATAAAGCACGTCACTTGGAGACCATAAAACATGCAATGCATTATGGTACACTAGGAAGCCTGCAAGCAGTTGTATTTTACAGATTGAGTAATTAGTCCTTGGGAACATGTCCTTGTCTACAGTGGAAAAAATTAGGTTTTCATTCTGAAACAAGAGAAGAACCAAATGGGAAAGCATGCACACTTCTTTTCTTGACCCAGTTTCGTTGCAATGATTGTTAGTGGTATGTTTGAAATTTGACTTGTCAAACTAATCATGATTAAGCTTGTGAAATTTGAACTATGAAGCTTATTATTTTTGAGGTTTAACTTTTATAGATTGTTTGAAATGATAAAAAATAATATCCTTAAAGCATTAGAAACAACAATCAAACATTTAATAATTCAAACCATGCAAATGACATAAGTAAATGACATGTAAGATCCCTTCTTGGCACTATTGGCCACCCATACATGATTTTGGTCATAAGTCCTTATCAAGACTTCTAGGACATTTAACTTTTAAATCAAATTGATTGTTACAAATTGCCATTATAGGCTTCAAAAGATCTCAATTAACCATTAAGGATCCTTTTGTCCTTCTATCTCTAATTGGATCCATGGTGACCATAGGCGTCTTCATAGGTGCTCCTGCACAAGTTACAATCCACATACAAAACCAAGTTTATTGACTCAAAATACAATCTAAGAAAGGTGAAATTAATGTATTGAAATTAAGCTTAACGAACTTAGAAAATAATGCACTAACTTAACTTATTACCTAGTCAAGTGTTCCTGAAGGGTCATCTCTTTGCTTCAGGGTCTCCAATAGTGCTTCATGATCAGCAGTACTAATAGTCCAAAGTTCTTTTGTCTTTGGTCTTCCTTGATGCTTTGACAACTTGACATTTGTTGCTATAACAAGGTGTGAATACATGAGAATAGTTTTTTGCTTCTCATAGTCTTCAAATGCGAGAATTCCATTCTTTCTAATCATGTATGTTCGTAGCCATGTTCTCGCAACAACAAATGAACTAGTAGGATATGTGAAACCATCACCATCTATCATCGGTTGTACAAGCTTCTATTTAACTCGTACACAATGTGCTAACCAATAATCTGACCTCTCATCATTCCCCTGCAGTGCAATCAATGCAAAAACATTTCCTAGCTTCAAAAGATCTGAAAGATGGTCATAGTCAACTGAAGTGTCCATGTCATCATTTCTTATAGAGAGTGTCAAAGATAAAGGAGTTAGATACTATGGAACCCATGTATCTACCCACTCACTTGACTCACAATGATCCCAATCATACTGAAAACACAGGGGGCAAAAACAAGCCAACTCTCATGTCTAAATGGTCCATGTACTACTATTGGAGCTTCGGAATGAATGCATTTTTTAAGAGTCTTTCACTATTTGACAATCCAATCTATCTCATATAGTTCCCTCCTCAACCAACCAAAAGAATCTACGTACTGTAGAATCAAGAGTCCCCCTTGTGACAATGCTAAAGTACACCAATCAACAATAGAATGAGCATCAAGAAGTATAGCACCTGAAATCCTCAATTGCTCCTTAACTAGAGCTCTCTTCACACACGCACCTACTCCGTCATGCTCCCCTTTCCCATGTCCTGACTCAAAAAAACTCCAAATGTGAGGTACACCTCTCTCCACATGCATTCTACACAACCAATAAAACATTCTAGCATTCTTAAATTGACCAGTGCAATTATCCGACCAAATGAGATGCCTATCCATAGCAATACCATTTTCTTACAAGAAGTCAAAATAGTTCTGGAAATAATGTTGAACAAACTCATGAGAGTGAGACCTGTCATTGCTCATATAAAAATGGTACTCTCTGATTATCTTTCACTCATCTTTTGTGCTATCAAGGGAATGTCTATATGTGATGTGTACAAAAATAGCAACCTGAATGGAATTGTAATATTGAGCTTGAGTCTCATTTTGGGGCTGCAATGTATAGTTCTCCGCAAAGTCTACAATGGATATAATAGTTCCAATGGGGAAAGTGTCCTTACATGTCCTAAATTGTTGATCCAACCATTGAGACCTGTGACTATGCCTTGCATACTTGTATAAAATATTTGTCTTGAAATCTGAGATAAAATTAGCAACATTGTATTCTTTTGCAACTAACTCACATCTAGAGCCTTCACCTCCACTCTTCAATGTATATTTCATTGTTTCATATACCTTTTTTTGGATGAGTGTCTTTCCAAAATTGTGTTCCAAACCCTCATGAAAACATGTTCTAAACTTGGACAAGCCACCACATTCTGAGCACTTGGCATTTAAGCAATCTTTTTTATAAAATAAACAACCATCATCTCTATGACATAAAAATTGATATAGAAAGTCTCTTGATGATTTGGGAAGACCACTTACACCACAATCCTCTATCATTTCATTAGTATGAAAAGTAGAATGAATGGACCGTAATAATTCATGATGCATTGAAAACTCAACATGATATTTGCAACAACATGTATTCCAAATCTTAAGGGGTACACAAAAAAATGGCTTCATGGATTCAAAAGACCTTTGTGATATTTTCAATGTTGGATGTGTCTCACAAAAAAATTTATATAGCATTGTTTGACTTACCTCCACATAATGTTTAGGATGTGGAGTGCGGTCTCAATTTCTAACTCTCAACTTCAAGACATCCTTCACATTTGGTGACACTCTTGAGTTAGCATCCCAAAATTGTTGAATTTCATCCTTGACAACGTCTATTAGCTTCTTATCAAAACATGGAAGTCTCCCACCATAAGCCCATGTATCAATTTGAAGTGGATCATCAAGTCTTTCTCTTCTTGCAAGTGCTCTACCCAAAGTTTTACGGTCTATATTGAAGTCAACACAAGTTTGTCTCATCAAACGAGCCTTTCTCAAAAGATGACTTACTAAGGAGGTTGTAATAACCCTCCAAGCAACTCTCTTGTCTTTTTCTTTGCTAGTCTTCCCAATGCTATTGAGAGCGTTGAAAAGATTCTTCACAATAATGGCATTTCTCTCCATTTTCTTGTTCACACGAATCTTCAATTTCACAAGCATAGGTCTCATCTTTTGCATCTTTAACAACTACACAAAAATTTGACATTACTCAACCAATGTCTTGTTTCCAAAAAATTGATCATAAAGTCTTGAAGCCCACAACCTAATGGTTCTATGTGACCTCTTTCCTTCCCAATTATTCATAATGTTCTCCTCAATTTGAATTAACCATTTAGGTGTTCTTGAAAGCCCTAAATTTCAAGATTGATTATCTTTATTGCAAGGGACTTCATTTCGCATATAATTTGGAGATGTGTAACGTTCATGTGGTTCTTGTGCAACATTTTCATTCCCCAAGTCTACATTTTCAATCTCCATCTATACATTTTCATCTTCATTCCATTCATTGTCATTCCCCAAATCTACGTTTTCATTCCCCAAGTCTACATTTTCATTCTCCATCTCTACATTTTCATCTTCACTCCATACATTGTTATTCACAAAATTAATTTTCATATTATTTTCAAATTCAACATCCTCTTCACTTACAACTACATTTACAAGGTCACCTTAATTAATGTTTAACATACCTTCTCTCCTTCTTCGGTGATTCCTTATCTTTTTCCCTATATGCTTGAATTTCTTCATCTGTCACCTTCCTCTTGCGTTTAGCCTTTCAATGACTATTGCTTCCCATGGTGAGACCACAAGTTGACAAAAATCAAAAAATGGGCCCCAAATCACTTTTTTTTTCTGCAACACGTGAAAAAAGTATGAAATCTTGTGCTTCTCTGGTCTGTGGGGATAGGGCATATTTTGGTCAAATATTACCAGTCCAAAATTGGGGATCAGATTACATATCGAGTACCCGATATTCCCAGGCAAATGAATAAAGGGCGGGAGCAAATGAAAAAAATTGAGCTTTTACATATAAAATGGGGTATATAATATATAAAATGTATATTATATATATACTAATGTATTATATACTAATGTATATAATATATATATATATAAAAGAGGCATATGATATATATAATGCATATTATATATATACTAATGTATTATAATATACTAATGTATTACATACTAATATATATAATATATTATATATATACTAATGTATATAATATATATAATACATATTATATATAATGTATTTGATAAGGCGTACTAGGACCCCTTGTAATTTTGGCAGTCTGACTATACTGAATAAGTAGATGTCATCATCTATCCTAGAAACTAGTACTAGGACCCCTAGGAAGTCCCCTAGGAAGTCCCCATGACCCCTAGGAAGTCCTCATGACCCCTTTTGACACATTTGAATGCCCAAGTGTGTTCGCAATGGTCATAGGAACCCTTAAGACACACTTGAGCATTCCAATGTGTCAAAAGGGGTCATGGGGACTTTCGAGGGGTCCTAACACATGATAAGGTGTACTAGGACCCCTAGGGAGTCCCCATGACCCCTTTTGACGCATTGGAACACTCAAGTGTGTCTGAAGGGGTCCTAGGACCCCTTAAGACACACTTGAGCATTCCAATGTGTCAAAAGGGGTCATGGGGAATCCCTAGGGGTCCTAACGCGTGATAAGGCATACTAGGACCCCTAGGGAGTCCCCGTGACCCCTTTTGACACATTTAAAAGCTCAAGTGTGTCGTAAGGGGTCCTAGGACCCCTTAAGACACACTTGAGCATTCCAATGTGTCAAAATGGGTCATGGGGACTTCCTAGGGGTCCTAACGCGTGATAAGGCATACTAGGACCCCTAGGGAGTCCCCATGACCTCTTTTGACACATTTGAACACTCAAGTGTGTCGTAAGGGGTCTTAGGACCCCTTAAGACACACTTGAGCATTCCAATGTGTCAAAAGGGGTCATGGGGACTTCCTAGGGGTCCTAACGCATGATAAGGCATACTAGGACACCTAAGGAGTCCCCATGACCCCTTTTGACAAATGTGAATGCTCAAGTGTGTCATAAGGGGTCCTAGGACCCCTTAAGACACACTTGAGCATTCCAATGCGTCAAAAGGGGTCATGGGGACTTCCGAGGGGTCCTAACACGTGATAAGGTGTACTAGGACACCTAGGGAGTCCCCATGACCCCTTTTGATAGATTTGAATGCTCAAGTGTGTCCAAAGGGGTCCTAGGACCCCTTAAGACACACTTGAGCATTCCAATGTATCAAAAAGGTCATGGGGACTTCCTAGGGGTCCTAACACATGATAAGGCATACTAGGACATCTAGGGAGTCCCCATGACCCCTTTTGACACATTTGAACGCTCAAGTGTGTCTGAAGGGGTCCTAGGACCCCTTAAAACACACTTGAGCATTCTAATATGTCAAAAGGGGTCATGAGGACTTCCTAAAGGTCCTAACACATGATAAGGCATACTAGGACCCCTAGGGAGTCCCCATGACCCCTTTTGACATATTTGAATGCTCAAGTGTGTTCAAAGGGGTCCTAGGACCCCTTAAGACACACTTGAGCATTCTAATGTGTCAAAAGGGGTCATGAGGACTTTCTAGGGGTCCTAACGCATGATAAGGCATACTAGGACCCATAGGGAGTCCCCATGACCCCTTTTGACACATTTGAATGCTCAAGTGTGTCTGAAGGGGTCCTAGGACCCCTTAAGACACACTTGAGCATTCCAATGTGTCAAAAGGCATCATGAGGACTTCCTAGGGGTCCTAACATGTGATAAGGCATACTAGGACCCCTAGTGAGTCCCCATGACCCCTTTTGACATATTTGAATGCTCAAGTGTGTCGTAAGGGGTCCTAGGACCCCTTAAGACACACTTGAGAATTCTAATGTGTCAAAAGGGGTCATGAGGACTTCCTAGGGGTCCTAACGTGTGATAAGGCTTACTAGGACCCCTAGGGAGTCCCCATGACCCTTTTTGACACATTTGAATGCTCAAGTGTGTCGTAAGTGGCAGGGATAACTTTAAGAAACCCCCTTTTTGGAAAATGTGTAAAATCCTCAAGAATCCTACATTATTTTAGTGGGGAATTTTTTTTAATGCGGGTGAAAAAAAAATTTCAAATCCATGATTTTTCATAGTTTGTATTGGCAATTTTTTCCCCACCGAATGAAAATTTCATAAATTGCTGGTGAATAATTTTCTTTTAAAGTAAATAATTATAATATATGAGGTGACTAATTTTCTTTTGAAGTAAAAATTTATAATATTTGAGGCGAATAATTTTCTTATGAAGTAAAAAATTATAATATATGAGGCGAATGATATTCTTGTGAAGGGTAAAAAAATTATTGTATTGGCGAATTTTATGTACCGTTTAAAAATTTATTTATTTAATTGGCTAATCGTTCATTAATTATGGAAAAAAAAAATATTTTGTTGGCGATTTTCAAAAGATGGGAAATATTTTGTTATAATACCTTAGACTAACATACCTAACATACATACATTAAATATATTATTTGAGACTGTCCAATGATCCAAGATCAATGGCTAAAGTTTAATTTCGGCCCCAATTTCTTGAAGGAAATAGAGTTGTGGAGGAATTCACCGAAATGTTGACACGTATCAAATAAGGGCTACTTGTCTGCAGACTACAGTGTACACATGTTGGTATCGATATTAACGGTTCTATTACTATAGTGCAACTTGTAACCTCTTAACTTGGTAAGCAATAAATGCCTTGTCAGTGACAAGAAACATTCTTTTACTTGTCACACAAAGTAGACACGCACCACTTCCAAAATTCCAAATTCGTACAGACACTATAATCAATATCTGACACTTTTTGCATTGATGGGAAAGATTTACTTCCAGATATGAAAGATTAAGTCCAAAATGTTAATTTCTCACATGCATGCATTTAGGGGAAAGATTTACATTAAAGATTTAGAGGCATGTTAAGGACAATGGATTTAATACCATTAAAGATAGAATAATTTATTGCTAAGTAATGATCAAGAATTAAAGGGCTATTTATAGACGGTCTAGCTTCATTATTCATCAATTTTTCTTTGGCCTTTGCTAGATAATTTGTTTGTTTAGGGTCTGTACTCTGCAAATAATTTGTTTTTAAGTTTTCTAAAGTTTTATTGTTTTAGATGGACACTCCAATTAGGCTTGTATGCACATCTAAGGAGGCCCAGAAGGCCTTTCTGGGTTCCTTTTCTAATGAAACCTTAGAATCTATTTGTAAGGAGGGTGGTCTTTTCATAATAGAGGCTATGAAAATGGTGTTGGGCTGAGAGTTTCTGAACAATGAAGATAGGCATCGGGTCAACATAGACATTACGTCTCATTTTTTGGCATCTCTTCTCGACCTCGGAGGAGAGAAGGTGGACATGCTAATGCTGCTGAGAAGGGTTTTTAAAGAAGAATACCTAGGGGACAACGTTAATGTTGTCGTGTTTGCAAAAATAGGGGTGGGGATCCCTTGGGCAAGTGAAATACCCAAGCTTCTCCTCCCTGGCTAGAATGTGGCCATGCAACCTTTTCTTTTGGGCCTGAATGCTGGGCAGTATAAGCGCCATAGGAAATGGCCCCTGATTGCTAGGGATTTTCTCTGAAAGTGGTTTATGCTTGACGAAGAGGAGGCTCAGGTGGGGCAATTCAAGTGGCTCGATGAATTCTCACAATTTATCCTCTCTGGAGAATTCTACACAAATGGAGCCGAAGGGGAAAATCAGTAGTGGACTACTAGTCTACTAGTGGTTTTTTAAATTTTTTTGATAAAAACATACCTCGTAGTCGTTTATGGGTTTTTTTTATAGTAGGTTTCTTTTTGTAGTATTGTACTGGAAGTGGACTACTAGTCTACCTCATTTTTTGTTTTTGTTTTTTATAGTAGGTTTCTCTTTGTTCTGGAAGTGGAACTAGACAATGTTTATGTAATTATAATTTGATGAAAAGAAAACAATGAAAATTTCGCAAGCTTTAGCTCATTTCAATTTGTACAAAAAATGGTTCTTAGACTTCTCTGTTACTGTGATTGCAATATTTTAATTAGTTGCACTTGCTTTATGATTTATCTATGTATTATACATGTATGATGTATCACAGTTATACAATGTAGATAGTTGTAGTTATAAAAGAAATGTCTTATCAGTAATCACTGAGTACTGATATTAAGTTTGGGTAAATTTACCTAGTCAAAATTCACACACTCGTACATTTAATATGAAAGTTTAATAGAATTTTGAAGGACAAATGAATTAATAAGGTTAGAGAAAGAATTTATGGTATTCTAATTATAATGTATGAGAATTATATGTGAATCTGTGATTATAATTATCAACGTTAAAGTTATAATCAATAAAAAATATCATTTTAACTTTAAGAATACTATATAATCAAATTGACAGACAAATGAATTAATAAGGTTAGAGAAAGAATTTATTGTTTTCTAATTATAAGGTATGATAATTATATGTGATTATAATTATCAATGTTAAAGTTATAATTAATAAAAAATATCATTTTAACATTAAGTGTACTATATAATCAATAAAAAATATTACTTTAACTCATGTTTGGGAGACCTAGCGAGTCAGCGACCACATAAATCTCATTATCTATAAACACTAACCTTACCTCCGGCCTTTGAAATTTATTAGAATGTAATATTATTAAAAAAATAGTGCATTTTAAATTTGATTGGCTAAAATTGTTACTATTCAATTAAATAACTTTAAATGTTATTAATTTATTATCCATTATTAATTAATATTTATAAAGGAAAAAATAACATTATAACATTTAGCAATGTCCATTGCAAATAACTACCGTTGGATGAGCACAGATCGACGATGTACGATGGACTTTGGGATGAAAGGGAAAAGAAACCCCATCTCTTCAAACCTGTTCTGGAATCATGACACGTGTCACTAAACACATAACACGTTCCACTCGCAGTCTATTCTTGTATGGTCCTACCAACAATGTCATTTGATGATGAAGTGACACGTCTGACTCATGAGGTGAGTCAGCCGTTAAGTAAGTTAATGGGACCCACAGGGCTCGGGTCCACCATAGGCACACGACACCATTATGACCGTTGGATTATTGTAGATCAACGACCGAAGTTGTATTTTGGGATGAAAGGGAAAAGCAACCTCATCTCTTCAAACCCATTCCAGAATCATGACATGCATCACTAAACACATAACATAGAGTCTACTCTCGCATGGTCCTACCAACAATGTCATTTGATGATGACATGACACATCTGACTCGTGAGGTGAGTCAGCCATCAGGTGAGTTAATGGGACCCATGGGGGCCCGGGGCCACCACAGGCACACAACGCCATTATGACCGTTGGATTATTGTAGATCAACGACATAAGTTGTATTTTGGGATGAAAGGGAAAATCAACCCCATCTTTTCAAACCCATTCTAGAATCATGACACATGTCACTAAACACATAACACGTTCCACTCACAGTCTCGCATGGTCCTACCAACAATGCCATTTGATGATGACATGACCGGTGACACGTCTAACTCATGAGGTGAGTCAACCCGAGCCATTTACAATCTAATTTTTCATTTATAAGTATAAGTAGTCTGCGGATTTAGAAAGGGTTTACGGATTCTAAATTTCTAGGTTGAGGAAAGCAACAAAGTCTCTCAGCAGTCAGCTCTGTTCCCAATCATAGACTCATAGTTTTCAAAAATCAAAACTAACGAGTAAGCGTAATTACTAAAATCTTGAACACCTACATCCCGCATTTTTTATTTTTCAAATGTCTTGATTTACAACTTTACTGTTTATATTATATACAAAAAATTAGCCTTTTAGGGTTTAATTTTGAATCACCCCTGTAAATTCTAGGCTTGTTGCTGTGTATAAATATTTGAATTTTCCTACGAGTAAATAATGATACCGCTTACCAACTTTCCATGATGGGCAAAAAAAATATCAAGAATAAGACTACGACTACGAGTAAAAGGCCAAGTCAGATACTGGAATTCCACAATCTGCTTAAAACACCAGGTTTCACTGATTTAGTCCATGATATTTATGATCCTGTTATTCATGGAAATAAGGGAATAATGGAAATTAGATTTGCACTTGAAAACAAGTGGAACGATCCAAATAAGGCTTTAAAAAAAATTTCATTTAACCTCGTGATAAATGCAACGACAAATAAAATCGAATCGTGGGTTGCTGGGTTGGGACACATGGTGTTACCTCAAGTATTCCCTTGCCCAGAAATTGTCATGGTCTACGCTGAAAATTATGATGAAAATAGAAAGGCAATTGTGAATAAAAATACTTAGGAGGAAATTTTGTCCATAACTGAGAGTGAATTTGCTAGTCTGTTGAACCTAGGGTTTCAACAACAAAACTCAAATGTGCACATTGACCTGGGAAAGCTGGCAGAGGATTATGAAAAGTTAGATGTAACACAAAGAGATTCTTATATCAGAGGAATAACAAATGGTTATACTCTGAGTCCAGATCATAAGCCTCCTTATGATTATGATATTTTTGTGCCATGGGCACAGGATAGTATTTCCTTGCTAGCATTTTGTTTGGGTTTGGATATTAACAAACAAGTGGGTGCCAGCATTCTTGAAATGCTTTTTCATATTCATTTTGAAAAAGAACCGGTAAAATATTGTTTTATTGAGCACATTGTTCATTGCATGCAAGATCAATTACTAATGATTCAAAGAGGTTCACAGAAGACATTTAGATTCACAACCTACTTGTGCTATCTTCTCTTAGCAAAGCATCATACAGTATTTCAGACAAACAAGCTATGCAGTTAGGGCCAAAATCCAATATATGAGTGGACACCTCAAATAAGGATGATTGATAACAGAAGGAACTACAACAATTTTGTAGACTTCTTTTTGGCACCAATGTACCATAAAATTATAGGCACTCTGATGCCTAGAATGTCTGTTACTTGTAGAAATTGCATTCAACTGGGAAGTCAATTACAATTGGCTGACTGGTACTTAATGGAAGAGTACACTATGTTAAGGTTTTAGGGTTCAGTGGTAGAACCCTACAAACTTCCAATACATGTAATAGAGAGGGTATTTGCATTGGAATATGTATGGCAGATGGAGAGCATAGATCTACTCTTTAATGGTCAACAAAATAAAATGATATTTCCTTCCTTGCCTTTCTCACTTGGAGGGTTCACATTTGAGAGAAGAGGATTCAAAGTGGCACAAGCCTTTTTTTCAATTTTTCACTTTGATGTTGATAGTCACTGGCAGTATGATCCACTCAACATAATAGGAACAAAGCTTAGAGAGAATGGGAACTCTGCAAGCAAATGTCAACATGAAAGTATGCCATTGATTGAAATTTTTAAAAACATGGAGTCTTGGGACGAGGTCAAAAAAGTGATGGAGAAATATCCTACTGAAAATAATATGTCAATACAGGAATTGTCATCACAAATAATGGAATTACATAAACAGAAAGGAAAAGTGCAGGCCATGAGTATGACATCGTCCAATTTCTACCAAAAAGCTACTCAACCATTTACAAAATCTATTCCAAAAGAGCTAATGAATTAATGTATTGATGATAATTGGACTCGAACCAAAATTTCTAATTTTTGGGAAATGAGGAAGAATCTCGGTGAGCCAAAGACCTCTGCAAATCTTTATGACATGGAAGAGGATACAATGTTTAATGAATTGTGGAATAAGGAGCATCCAGCTGAAGCATATCCAAATGATGATGACCAAGAAAAGGATTCTATGAATCCCACATCTAGCGTGAATCCCACATCTAGTAAAGTATATTCAATTAGTAGAGGAGTTGATGCATCCAAAAAAGATCAATATACCAAAGGGGCAGATATTATAGAAAAAATGGGCTACCAAGGTTTTGGTGGTTTGGGTCCTACTGGACAAGGGGTTTGGTCTGCACCTGACCTAGTAGCTCCACCAAAACATGGTGAGAAACCAGGCCTTGGGCTTGGAGTTCAATCATCAAAATCATCAACTCAATCAATTACATTTGTTCCAAGCACTCAGATTCAATTTGAATCAATTTCCACTCCCATAGCTGTGGATATAATGGGTACAACTATAACTAGTGGTTCGAAAAGGATATTACAAATAGACATGAAAACAATTGTTCCTAGAGATCAAGGCAGTGTAAAGAAGCAAAAGGTTTTGACAAGTATTGGTACAAAAATGCCAATGGTGACTGTGACTCCAACAATTTCCCAACCTTTAGGACAAAACCCTAAGGCTCAGAATAGTCCAAAAACTCCACTTGTAATGGGCAGGGTGTTGCTAATCCTCATGGTGTAATTAGCAGTAGTAGCACCACAGGAAACATAGGTAGAAGCTCCTACATCAGTGCAAGTGCTATTTCACCATTCAAACATTCAATTGTGTCACAAAACCCTAATTTTCATTACAATGATTTTGTAACTAACTATGAACAATCAAAAAATAGGAATAGACAACATAGTAAGACAATGAAGATGGAAGCAGTTGTTGCAGCTCGTGATGCAGAACCTGCAACAAACAGACTATTTCCCACATATGACCCAAATAAAGATATGATGGAATTCATGGTTGTTATGCCCCCAGTTAGAGATAACAATCCACCAGAGAGTCAGTTAGATCCATCTCAATTTCAATTTAGCACCCTCCAAATGGATTTATCCAAAATTAAAAATGTGGACAAGATAAATGTGTCCAAAATGACCAACCAAGTGGTCTAAAGTTCAGTGATGAAGTTGGAGAGAGAGAAAGGAAAGCTTTAGGGCACAATAGAAAAGTTAAAGGCAGACCTGGAAAATGTAAAGGCAAATGAGAAAGCAGCAGAAAACAGGTGCAAAGAATTAGAGAGAAGGATAAAAAATTCATCCTCTAAAGAAGCAATTGGAGTTGGACAGCAAGAACATATGGATGCAGAACTGAAAACTCTGAGGGAAAAATTGGAATAGAGCTAACAAAAACTTGAGAATGAAAAAGCCTCTTCATTAAATTTATACAAAAACTTGGAGAGTACGGGAAAGGAAACCAATAACTTAAAGAAAGAATTGGATAATGAGAGGGTAAAAACAAAACAATGAGAAGAGAAAGCAAAAGAGTGGGAAGAGAAAGCAAAGAAAATAAGAAAAGATAGTGAACACCAGTTCTCATAAATGAGAGAAGACCTAAAGAAGGAAAATAATACAATTAAAAATTATGAAAATAGCTTGAATGACCATGTAAATAATACAATCAAGCAAATAAAAAAATTCTTCTAGGGCCAAATAAAGATGTCTTTTGATAGGTTGTGTGATTGGTTTGAATTGAATGAAACTCTTACAGATGTTTTTGGGAAGCTAAAAGAGCACATTGAGAAGAACAAAAAAAATTGTCAGAGAAAGAAAATTGCAAAGCAGATTATGCAAGAAATCAATAGAAGCAGTGACAGGCATTTGGTAAGCAAGGGAATTCAGGACCGTGTTGGTTCAACAATAAAGGCGAACTCTGTCTTTCAAAAATGTCAAAAACTAACAGAAGCAGAAGAAACTGTTGCCTTATTTGGGCCAAAGCTCACCAAGATGAATAGTAAAATAACCAAATTGATATCTCTTGGTTTGCCGAGTCTTGGTCCTGATTACTCATCAATGAATTTCATTGGAAAATAAGCTTACCAAAAAAATTTGGAGGACACAATGACGTCTGATTTAGGAAACCTTCCTCAGGACAGAACTTATGAAGGCATTGCAAAGTGCATCAAAACATTCACAAATTTGAATGCAGTAATGAAAGGAACATTGCTTACAACTCACTCTTCCAAGTATGGATGGCTGACGAGGTTGCAGGTCATGTACTATAACATGACAAATTTTGCCCTTCTAACTGACGAAGAATGGAGCGTACTAAACAAACTGACAGAATGATCTTGATCTCATCAATCATAGTATGTGAAAGTACTTTCAATTTCAATCATCTCTATATCTTTAGTATATATCTTTGATATTATCCTAAATACTAGAGTCTAGAATTGAGTTTAAAGTAACAAGTTTGAACTTTGTTTTTTGAACAGGATGAATGTTGCAATCTTGCAGATGCTATTGCCAATGCTAATTTACTAAATCGACCTGTCAAATGTAGAAATGTACAACTAAAGTTGTAGAGATGTTGTAGACTTGTAGTTGTCTTACTGATTTAGATTTTGAGACTTCTCACTTCACATTAGGCAAATCGACCTGAAGCTATTGGTGCTCCCTTGTTTCTATAAAAGGGAATTCAGGGTCATTGGCTTAGGGTAATGAAATTGAAATTGGGCAATGTGCCAAATTGCCAATGGGTATTGAGTCATTGAGTTTTGTAAACAAAATCACAGAGTTGTGTTCTTACTAGTATTAATGAATGAATTGTTACATTGTATCATATTTGTAATTAAATTAATGAGAATCAGTATTTCTAACTCTAAGAATTCTAACATATGAATTGCTATGTTGTCAAAACAAATAATGAAAAATCTACAAGAATTGTACCATATGAGCTAAATAATGCAAATGAAAACCATTATTAATTGCGGAATTGAATCTTGATGACATTATCAACCACATTCATGTTTTTGACATTGGAATATGCTATTATGCATGATTGATGATGAGATACGGAAACTGACAATAGACTTCAGGAAAAAGCTTAATAAATACCTAGGACCTGCTACTTCTACAATAGTTCAACTTCAAGCTGCCACATCATATCATCATTGAGATCATTAGATTCAGCGCCATCAACTTCATAGCTTCCTTGGTTCTTCGATATGTTTTCTTCACTCTGCATACCACCGCTTAACTGATGTTCACCGCTAGTAGTACCAGTACCAGTACATGAGTCAATGACATCATTGTCTCTGGCATTCACACTCCCAATCCCACTTTGGTTTGAAATGTTTCCCAACCCTCTTCTCTAACATTTCTTTCTCCACAATTTCAGTGCCCTTTCGTAAGGAAAAGTATTGACTTCATACCTGGATGTATAGAGCCTCAAGCAATATTCCAAATTCTTGTCTAGTTTGTTTCTTAGCTTTGACTTTAGGAATCCCAAAGCATTGAAAAATCTCTCATCCTCCACCAACCCCAATATTATGGTCAGACATAAATCAGCAAGCTTGAAATATTCTGATATTGAATCAGTCAATAGTTCGCTCTCAGCTAGATTTTTCCAAAGCCTTGATACAGATCCATCTTCGCTAGGGTTCTGCATAATATTATATTGTTCCCTCATTGTCAGTGAAAAATGACCTAATTTCTCTCTCAAATGATTTCCATCTAAAATTCCATTTAGAGTTACTCAATTTAACTCTTTGGTTTTGCAGAAATGATCTATCAAAGTTAGTAGCCTAGTTTTAAAATCTTTCGGATTGTTCATACTCCAATATCGAGGAAACACAATAGCCATGGATTCAAGTAGTTTGACTGGAGATAATCTTGCTCTAATTTGTGAGGAAAGATCATAGGCAATGTGCTTCACAGAAGCTATTACAGACTCAACAATCTTGGTAAAGTCTTCCCTTTTAATACTTGATACTCACCGAGTCTTGGTGTTCTTTCCTGGTTCCTCAGACTCGATCCTAGAAAAGTAGTGCATTGGTATCTCAACTCCGTGAAATTTTGCACATAACTCCCCATTTGAACCGATTTTTAAAAATTTATCAGGATTGTCCAAATCTGTGACTTTCAGCCAGCTGCCAAATTTTACATCATCGACACATAATTGATAGAGACTATCGAGCGCCACGCATGTCAATTTACGTAGCAAAGCATATTTTGCAATATACATAGCTCTTTGTTGGGCCTTTTTCATTAAATTTCTCATGTCCTCAAGCATGGGGAGAATACCTGCTAATGTTAACAGTCTCTCTACATTAGTTAACATTGCCAGTAGCGCAAGAAATTTTGGTTGCCCTACTTCGTCATGACTTGAGTTCATTAGACCAAGCAACGATTGATATTCTAAAAAAACTCGATGTGCTGGTCCATCCAAAGAGATCCATCTGGTATCATTATCCTTAAGAAGGTTGTTCCCTTTGGTTAGTCCTTTAGCAAAGTGTTGAAATTCCCTCAATCATTTTAGACTTCGACAAAAGTATTGGTAGAGCTCTTTGATTAAAGCTTCAATTTTTTGTACTGGAGCATGCTTGCTAACAACTCCAAAAGCTAGATTCATTCTGTGGGCCATGCAGTGAATGGGAGTAATGTAGGGTGCACAAGAAGATTGTATCTTTGTGCAAAGACTGCCCTTGTGGCCTTGCATTACTGAAGCTCCATTTTCTCCAACACACACCAGCTTTTTAGCAATGGTCATGTCATTTATACCTCCATATTCAATTAGAGAACTCTTTACTAGTTCAAATAAATTTCCCGTTGTCGCATTATCTCTCATTTTAGCAATAGCTAGTAGATGAGGTTGGTGAACAAAATTTTGTATAGTATAAACATGCATGCATACCCAAGAAGTATTATCTATTGTTGTAACCTCATCTAAAGACAATGCAATAAAATTTGACTCTTTAATTTTTGCCTTCAGATCCTATTTTTCAACCTCGGCAAGACAACTTGCCCATTCCCATCCACTATTTACTGACCAGTGACTGTTAGGATAGTTACAAACTTTTAGAAAGTGTAATAAAGCACTCAATGATGGGTAGTCTATCATAGGATGCCCTCTGCTCAAAATATTAAACACAACACTTAACTGAATAACTTTTCTCATTAGTTCTACTTCCAATTCTTTTCCAAAACAAGCTTTAATAGAGCCTTTAACTTCACCAGGCTTCATCTTTATATTATGCTGAAATTCATATAATTCTACATTCCTACCATGTTGAGATTCCTCATTTGTTTTCCATCTCATCACTTATTTTTGAACTCCATCTATGGTTTTCTTTTCATAAACTTTACCCATATGCTTCTCTATGGTGTCAATTTTTAGTTGCAACCTCTTTTCCTTCTTATTTATCTTGCTACAAATCTTACATCTGCATTCTACCGAAGGCTCCCCTTCAATTGGATTATCCACTGGTTCAATGAATGGATACTTTGACACCCATTCTACTTGAAAATTCCTTGACAGATCCCACATTCTATCATTCTTTGATTTTTATTTTCTTTTCTTCCCTGCAACATCATCTTCTCTGACATTCTCAGTCTCATCCAAGTCGATTATATCATTATGGCTACTCTGGGTATTTAACTAAAAATCTTCTTCAAGTTCATCATGATCTGAGATATCAGGTTCACTGACTTCTTCAATATGTCATGTAGGTTCAGCCTGAGGTTGTGAATCTTGAAAATCTTCTTGTGATGAAGTAGCTTCACGATTTTGGCAAGAAACATTTCCAACACCATGACCAAAGTACGATGATAAGGTTCTACATTTTACTAGCCTCTCTTGGCTTTCCCCAGGCCCATATGCCGGAGCCTTACCCTTATTGTTGTTTGACATCTCGATTCTTCAATGAAATAAAGGCTACTAGCCTACCAGTGGAAAAAAAATGTAAAAAAAAATGTTTTCTTGTAGTTGTTCAAGAAGTGACAAATGATAATAGAACTATAATATACAATGTTTACATAGTCACAGAATAATAATCACTTACCTTTGCCTCAAATTTAATTGCAATCGTGACTCACCAAAGTAGTCAAGACTCAACAGTATGAACTTCGCTATCAATCAAATTGAACTGATCCAAATTGTGTACAATAACACTGATGTATGAATGTATTTATACAAATCTTTTTTGGCAAATTGGGCTGGAGGTATTAGGTCGGTGTCCAAATATTTGGTGAAGCCCGCTTAATTATAACACGTCTTGTGTTATTTCCTAGGTGATTATGAGTCATCCAATACCATAATCAATCAATAAAGGTGGCGAAAACCTATCGGTTTGAGACACATGTCCGTAAAATGGCTACCGAAGTTGGGGCCACCTAAATATATATATATATATATATATATATATATATATATATATATATATATATATATATATATATATATATATATATATATATATATATATATATATATATATATATATATATATATATATATATATATATATATATATATATATATATATATATATATATATATATATATATATATATATATATATATATATAACTATTCGTGAATATAGGCCGTCCATTTGGGGCCGCTTAGAAATTATAGGTGAATGATAAAACTATATCGTGCCCAAAACGTATATGCCATTGGCGATAATGTGAAAGAAATAGACAAAAATTAATACACCGTTGGGCAATGGACCCGGGCATTGGACCCAATTTTAATAAAGGTGGGGCGATAGGGTCACTCCCATATTGGCAAAAAAATTGCCAAATCGCGGGTTGCCGACAGGTGACATTCGCCAATTAGCGAATAATCGCCACTAAAATTTTCACTAGTAAGGGATCCTAGAACCCCTTAAGACACACTTGAGCATTCTAATGTCTCAAAAGGGGTCATGGGGACTTCCTAGGGGTCCTAACATGTGATAAGGCATACTAGGACATCTAGGGAGTCCCCATGACCCCTTTTGACACATTGGAATGCTCAAGTGTGTCTGAAGGGGTCCTAGGACCCCTTAAGACACACTTGAGCATTCCAATGTGCCAAAAGGGGTCATGGGGACTTCCTAGGGGTCCTAACGCATGATAAGGCATACTAGGACACCTAGGGAGTCCCCACGACCCCTTTTGACACATTTGAACACTCAAGTGTGTCTGAAGGGGTCCTAGGACCCCTTAAGACACACTTGAGCATTCCAATGTGTCAAAAGGGGTCATGAGGACTTCCTAGGGGTCCTAACGCATGATAAGGCATACTAGGACCCCTAGGGAGTCCCCATGACCCCTTTTGACACATTTGAATGCGCATGTGTCCGAAGGGGTCCTAGGACCCCTTAAGACACACTTGAGCATTCTAATGTGTTAAAAGCGGTCATGAGGACTTCGTAGGGGTCCTAACGTGTGATAAGGTGTACTAGGACCCCTAAGGAGTCTCCATGACCCCTTTTGAAACATTTAAATGCTCAAGTGTGTCTGAAGGGATCCTAGGACCCCTTAAGATGCACTTGAGCATTCCAATGTGTCAAAAGGGGTCATGAGGACTTTCTAGGGGTCCTAACGCATGATAAGGCATAGTAGGACCCCTAGGGATTCCCCATGACCCCTTTTGACACATTTGAATGCTCAAGTGTTTTTGAAGGGGTCCTAGGACCCCTTAAGACACACTTGAGCATTCCAATGTGTCAAAAGGGGTCATGAGGACTTCCTAGGGGTCCTAACATGTGATAAGGCATACTAGAACCCCTAGGGAATCCCCATGACCCCTTTTGACACATTTGAATGCTCAAGTGTGTCTGAAGGGATCCTAGCACCCCTTAAGACACACTTGAGCATTCCAATGTGTCAAAAGGGGTCATGAGGACTTCCTAGAGGTCCTAACGCATGATAAGGCATACTAGGACCCCTAGGGAGTCCCCATGACCCCTTTTGACACATTTGAACACTCAAGTGTGTCGTAAGGGGTCCTAGGACCCCTTAAGACACATTTGAACACTCAAGTGTGTCGTAAGGGGTCCTAGGACCCCTTAAGACACATTTGAACACTCAAGTGTGTCGTAAGGGGTCCTAGGACCCCTTAAGACACACTTGAGCATTCCAATGTGTCAAAAGGGGTCATGAGGAATTCCTAGGGGTCCTAACGCGTGATAAAGCATACTAAGACCCCTAGAGAGTCCCCATGACCCCTTTTGACACATTTGAATGCTCAAGTGTGTCGTAAGGGGTCCTAAGACCCCTTAAGACACACTTGAGCATTCCAATGTGTCAAAAGGGGTCATGGGGACTTCCTAGGGGTCCTAACACATGATAAGGCATACTAGGACACCTAGGGAGTCCCCATTACCCCTTTTGACACATTTGAATGCTCAAGTGTGTTCGAAGGGGTCCTAGGACCCCTTAAAACACACTTGAGCATTCCAATGTGTCAAAAGGGGTCATGGGGACTTCCTAGGGGTCATAACATGTGATAAGGCATACTAGGACACCTAGGGAGTCCCCATGACCCCTTTTGACACATTTGAATGCTCAAGTGTGTCTGAAGGGGTCCTAAGACCCCTTAAGACACACTTGAGCATTCTAATGTGTCAAAAGGGGTCATGAGGACTTCCTAGGGGTCCTAACATGTGATAAGGCATGCTAGGACCCCTAGGGAGTCCCCATGACCCCTTTTGACACATTTGAATGCTCAAGTGTGTTTGAAGGGGTCGTAGGACCCCTTAAGACACACTTGAGCATTTCAATGTGTCAAAAGGGGTCATGGGGACTTCCTAGGGGTCCTAACACATGATAAGGTGTACTAGGACATCTAGGGAGTCCCCATGACCCCTTTTGACACATTTAAAAACTCAAGTGTGTCTGAAGGGGTCCTAGGACCCCTTAAGACACACTTGACCATTCCAATGTGTCAAAAGGGGTCATGAGGACTTCCTAGGGGTCCTAACACGTGATAAGGTGTACTAGGACCCCTAGGGAGTCCCCATGACCCCTTTTGACACATTTGAATGCTCAAGTGTGTCCAAAGGGGTCCTAGGACCCCTTAAGACACACTTGAGAATTCCAATGTGTCAAAAGGGGTCATGGGGACTTCCTAGGGGTCCTAATGTGTGATAAGGTGTACTAGGACACCTAAGGAGTCCCCATGACCCCTTTTGACACATTTGAATGCTCAAGTGTGTCGTAAGGGGTCCTAGGACCCCTTAAGACACACTTGAGAATTCCAATGTATCAAAAGGGGTCATGGGGACTTCCTAGGGGTCCTAACACGTGATAAGGCATACTAGGACACCTAGGGAGTCCCCATGACCCCTTTTGACACATTAGAATTCTCAAGTGTGTCGTAAGGGGTCTTAGGACCCCTTCAAACACACTTGAGCATTCCAATGTGTCAAAACGGGTCATGGGGACTTCCTAGGGGTCCTAATAGGTGATAAGGTGTACTAGGACACCTAGGGAGTCCTCATGACCCCTTTTAACACATTTGAATGCTCAAGTGTTTCTAAAGGGGTCCTAGGACCCCTTAAGAGACACTTGAGCATTCCAATGTGTCAAAATAGGTCATGAGGACTTCCTAGGGGTCCTAACGCATGATAAGGCATACTAGGACCCCTAGAGAGTCCCCATGACCCCTTTTGACACATTTGAATGCTCAAGTGTTTCCGAAGGGGTCCTAGGACCCATTAAGACACACTTGAGCATTTCAATGTGTCCATAGGGGTCATGACGACTTCCTATGGATCATAACACATGATAAGGCATACTAGGACCCCTCTCTCTCTCTCCCTCTCTCCCTCTCTCTCTCTGTGCCTCCAGTGAACTATTCTTCAAAGCCTCCATTTATGCATAGCTAGGGTTTATAGTGCTTATAAAATGCACATTTAATACAAAGATTTAGCCAACCACCTTTAAAGACCTAAAAGAAACAAGAAATAAATTTAGGCCAAAAATACATACCGCATTTTTGTATGTAGTACCATAAGCTTCGACAATCCAGTCGACTTCCTCTACTAAGGCACAAAGAACTTCATTAATGTATGCTCTAGGAGGAAGATTATAATTTCCATATTTCCACAAGAGATTCTCCAAAATTTGTATACAAAGGCATCCTACAGGAAAAAATGAAAATTTTCCCAGAGAATATCCACAATTCGTATACAAAAGCATCATACAGGAAAAATGACAAAAAATTAATAGCTAAAAGGTAAAATTTATCGTTAATGCCGGCAGTACCAAGGTCATGTCCGCTATCAAATCCTAGCCTATGATGTGCAAAATGAGCAAACCAAGTGAAATGAAAGGGAAGGGATCGATCAAATAGAGAAGGTGCATCAAATCAAATCAATATCATAATAAATGCAAAAAATACTGTTACGAACAAAAATATTTGCATATTAATTCATTACACCTTTCCTGAGCTTCTATACCTTGCTACATGATTAGACATTTTCGTTAGCAGAACTAAATTTTTAGGTTAAGTTTTACATATCATCTTTTTGATCCAAAGGATGCAGATTGGCTACTGTATCTTCCTCAAATAGTTTGATTCTATTTCTTTGCTATGGTTTGCTAAAATGTATAAGCAATTGAGTCTAGAATACTAGAAAGAATTCTTTAAGAGTCCAATCCAGATTCTTTAATGCTTCTATTGAATCCAAATTTAGTTGTTATAAAGATGAGATGTTAGTGAATGACTTCTTGCTAATACTACTCTTCCACCAGATCCAGATTTCAACCCTTTTGTGGATCTACAGGCTCAATTGCGAGCCCACAGGATTGGCCAAGAGAAAATTGTGATTGTATATCATCTAATTACAAAATGTTCAGTTGAGGAGAAAATATTGCAACGATCAAGAAGAAAATTGGCTATGGAAAATCTAGTTATGAATTTTGTTAAGAATGAAACTATTAAGGAATTGCAAGATATATTAATCAACGGTGCAAGGAATATTCTTGATGAACATGGGATTGCAATTACATCTATTCAATATACAAAGGAAGACATAGAAAATCTTCTTAATAGAGAGATTTTAATGTGAGAGAAAAGGACATTTCAGAAGAAAATGGTTATCTTGGTGCCATCCAAGGTATGTCAATTACTCAGGATGAAGAGTAAAAGCCCACAGTTAATGGGAAAGAGTGGGAAGAGCTTCTTGGACCCATGATAGAAGTTATAGATAAGAAGGAAGAGCTATGAAGGGGAAAGTGACAAAGGAAAGAAGTAAGATATGTGTGTGAGCCTATATCAGATGATGATGATGAGTACTCATCATCTGCTAGTAGCTCAAGTAGTGACAAAAGCTCTTCAATGCACATGTACACTGTCACAAAAAATTCAGATAGAGAAGTAACAAGTGTTGTGGAATTATCCATAGAGAAATGTGAAATGAAGCCTCAAATCGGTTCATTAGCAAGCAAATAATTTGGTCATGCACTTCATTCTAGCACCACAAATATTTCTATTAGAAATGCATATTCGTCAATGGTCTTGCATTTACGAGACTTGGGAAACTAGGTTACTCATGTTGGGCAATATCCCTCAAATGTAAGTTCATTGCCACCTTTGGCAAGGTAGTCTCACTCCTCATTTTACAACAAAGGGCAGCCATCTATGGTCCAAGGTTTGAATTCAGCTGACAAATGGAGAGCTTCTCAAGGTACTGAGCTCTTTCATAGAGAAGTTCTTGTTTCATCTCAAGGTTCTCATTTAGGTGACCAATACTTCGAGGTCCACAAATAGACCCATTGATTTCCCAAATTGGTAAAAGGGTAGATGCAATTTTGGAAAGAGTATCCCAATTGAAGAGAAATGGAAATTCTAGTGAGCATAAAGTTAGTGTAGATCCAATGGGTGTATCTCCTCCACTAACAAATATAACTGCACTTCCAGAGACTTTAGTTTAAATGGAGACTGTTTGTTCCCAAACATGCCCCAGTCGAGCAGATGAACCAGATGTTGCTTGAGTAAAGAAGATAGTGGTTTATTAAAGCATCTGCATTATCCCACTTGCTATCAGTTACTACTTTTTGAGCAGCTTGCCAACTGCTTCTATGTGGGATTCCTGTAATATATAATGTCCTCATGCAAGTACATGCCAATTTTTGTAAACATTTTCAATTCTAAAGGGTTAGTGAGCAATATCAAAGAAAAGGTTCTTGCATGTGTTATTTAGACACATTTCAATAAATTAGGAAACCATTTTTCTCCCATTACATGGAAGAAATGCCTAGATTCACTTTGTCAGTATCAATAGGCAACAAGATGGAAGAAATATATTTGTGAAGAGGAAGTACAAATGTTACTATCCAAAACCATTTGGAGAGTAATATTCTTCTCCTGATTGTAATAAGAAACTCAAAATGAAAAAGACACCAAATAGCTAGGGCATTTGTTTCCTATGACCTATGTCAATTTCAATTCAATTCCTAAGGATGATATTCTCAATGTGTAAAAATAAACTAATGTGTTATTTTAAAATGGTGTTGACTGAAATTTATAAGCATATGTCAAATATCCATTTTTTCCAGAATTTGAAATAGAACTAGTGGCAATACAATCAAATTTGTGAATTTCACATCCAATCATTGGACGTTAATCAAAAGTAAAACACAGTAATATTTTTGAACCGATAAACAATCTTAGTCTTACTTCAAACCTACTCCTGTGTATGTGGGTTCTTGGAGGTATCTACTAAACAATGTGTGGATCGGTAATGTCCCTATCCAGGACCTTACTCACTTTGCTTAAAACTCCTAATTAGAATTTGGATTTCTAATGCCTGCTGTGATATTATTTAAGTTTTCCTTGCTCCTTATTGATTAATATTGTAATGAATTGGTTATCCTTCCCCTTCTCTCTCTCTCCTACTATCTCCCCTTCCCCTTCTCTCTCTCCTACTCTATCCCCTTCCCATTCCTCTCTCTCTCTCTCTCTCTCTCTCTCTCTCTCTCTCTCTCTCTCTCTCTCTCTCTCTCTCTCCCCTTCTCTCTCTATCCTACTCTCTCCCCTTCCCCCCCTCTCTGTCTCTGTCTCTATCTCTACCTCTCTCTCTTCCTCCCTCTCTCTCCCTCCCATACTCATATTCTCTCTCTCTCACCTTCTCACTCTCTCTCTTCCTCAATGGCTGCCCATGAATTTTTTAAATGGCTGATTAATTTCCTTTGCTTCTTTCAATGGTCATCCATGTTTTTTCTGTAATCTTCCAACCTTTCGTACATAGTTGTAAAATACATATTAATATATTATACATATAAAATAATATATAATATATGATATATAATGTAGCATTTAATATTAATATATATTAAATAATATTTAAAATGTAAAATGTATATTATATAATATTTAATATTTAATATTATATATAATATATAATCTAATATATAATTCTAATATATAGTTTTTAATATTAATATATAATTAAATAATATTTAATGTAAAATGTATATTATATTATATTTAATATTATATATTAAATAATATTTAATGTAAAATGTATATTATATAATATTTAATATATATAATATATAATCTAATATATAGTTTTTAATATTAATATATATTAAATAATATTTAATGTAAAATGTATATTATATAATATTTAATATATAATTAATATTATATAATTTTATTTTTATTTTATTTTTTTGATCGATAAAAGGCCTAAGCCAAAGAATTTTATTAATAAAGAAAATTATAGTACAAAATTCCATTATGTGCAGGCACTGGAAGGAAAGAATGGAGAAGAAAACCTCCAGTATAGCCCAGGACCAAGGTCGAGAATTAATATTACAAACAAGATTATGAGGGCATACCCTCATTTACATTGATTGTTGAAGGCAATCCTCTATTTACACTTTTGATTTTCCTAATATTCAAATCTTGTCTAAAGCCTGTTGGATTGATATATCTCCGAATTGATGAAGTGAGGTTCTCAAGTACTTTAATTCCCGTGTCTCAGCTATCCTGTATACAAAATCACTACAAAAAACACTAGATGTTGTATCTTAACAAAAGCTATTCCATATGGTTAGAAAATCAATCATATTGTATTAGGGATCTTAAATATATGATACTCCTTAAATTGCTATACATTATGTGACTAAAATACATTAAGTGATTAATAGGAAGGAATAAAAATAAAAATAAGCTTGACTAATAGAAGCCATGAACCTTTATGCACCCATATTATGAAACCATATTTCTTTACTACCTATACTTCTTTTTGGACACTTTTTCCTTAATCCCCACAGTCATGTCCTAACAAATTTTTCCTCTTGATTTCTATATCTTAGGAGTTGTCTGCCATTATATTGCTATAAAGTGACCAATTTATAGATGTTTTGTAGTGAATTACAGAAAACATGAAAGCCCAAGAGATATAAATAAAAGAATAAAAAAGACTCTCTTTAGAAACTCACAGTATTTTATGCTAATATACAAAATTGTAAAAGGAGGGAGGGTTCCATAAGCCAAACAACTGGATCAGGGTTGATATCATCCAACAATTAGCAAAACATGAGATCAATAGGATATGCTATTAACATAAGAACCTAACAAGAGACTGACTTCAAGATTCATACTAGATCTAGCTGTATTGATTCTAATACCAGCCTTTAAAGCAACTTACTAAGAGGGTTTCTTAGTACAGGCTTCCCATTCATTCATAGGAATAAAAGACACATTATGTTCTTTGTCCAATAGTATCTATCCAACTAATTAGTAGTATATGTCCAACTATTTAGTAATATCTGTATAGGTTATCTTAGATAGTGCCTCTATAATAATAAAAGGCCCTTCTAATTTTAAATTGCAATTTAATTACTGTCTATCATGTATTTAGGAACAACTACTATGGGACATTGCTATCGATATTATAATGGACAACCATATTTATGTGGAGAGTAAAAGCATATTAATTGAAAGGGGAATATGCTTGCCTTGCTTGGATTGTTTGTAGGAGTAGAACGATATACTAGTTAAATGAGAAAATTATAATCTAATTAGAAAAGTTGAGTATTAACTTCCACTGTTCATTGGGGATTAATAGGATCTTGTTGCATAAGTACAGAGGATTATTAAAAACAAATGTCACAATTTGATGGAGGAACACAATAGAACTTTCTTGAAATCAACCTACGCTTTTTTATGAAAGGGTATCATGAGTATATTCATAAATCCTCTTCATTGTTCCTTATCTAGACTCTGAGATATCAGTAGCAGGGGTCAAAATTTCTTCTATTTATGGAATTTACCTTCTTCCAACCAGAGATCAATTAGCTTTTCTGATTCAAATTATGCAAGGCACTCCAAATCAGTAATTCCAACTTCATCTAAGTGCCAATATGCATAGAACCAGTCTTCCTTTTCGGGTTTGAGTATATGCAAGAAGTACAGCAGGAAGATTTTGTTTCTCTTAGCTATGTCTTCTCTCTCTTTGAAGTCCTCCATATCCCTAGTGGCAATGATGGATGGAGATATGGGGGGAGGGGCCATATCATAGTCTCTAGGTCTGATGACAATAGGGTGCCTTTTAATAAGATGAAGGGTTGAGTCTAGGTTGCCCAAAAATCTCTTTTTGAAAATTTTGTGGCAAAGACTCCATAATTCCTGTTCATCAAAACCCCAAAAGGAAATGACTGCAACAAAAAAGGAAGTGATATTGGTGAGGGTCCTATAACTTGCTTCTAAGTTGATAAACTCCTTTCCTAAGATACAGAGGATAGCTCTGATAATGAGGGGATTCTTATCTATTAGCATCTTTTTGACATGTTTTGGCAGGATCTTGCCCTCGAAAGCCAACTGGCCCTTGCTAAAGTGAGAATAACTGAAGTTTCCATGTTAGCTTGCACTAATGGTTATGCAGAGACAAGATGATAGTCATTATAGGAGCCTAGGTTATTTATAATGAAAAAACTATGAATGCCCTATCTGTTGGATATTAATGACTGTTCGAGTTCCAGGTCTCACTCAACAAAATTTCTTTATCTTCTTAGGGGGAGACGAGGCGTTTCCTAAATCTTATGAAGCTACGAAAGCCAATATAAAGGAAGATAAGGTGAAAATAATACTGTAAAAGGAACAAACATATTAGTGTATACCTATTCATTTTCTCTTACATATCAAAATCATATTAACCGTGTTCCTAATTGGAAATATAGAAATTTAAGCTGAAATTTATGGGCAAATATTACTTATTTAAAGAGAGATCCTGCTATAACTAGTAATTTACATTGAAATAAATATGAGAAGGGAGAAACTGGCCTATCTAATAAAATCTTATCACTAGACGTAGACCAAATATTATCTGTCCTTAATTATTAAGTATTAAGGGAGCATACATGAACTAAAATGGGTACCTTCATATCAATTCATCGATGGAAAAGAAGACATATAATGAAAACATAAATCAGAATTAGACCAGACCAGTCAAAAGAGATATTTGAATTAGCAATTTCCAGTCCATGAATCTAGAAGAAAATTATCTAAGACGTACATAGAATATACAATACTATATTCATACTGAATTGAAAGGTAGGTACAAGTATAATACTGTGAGCAAGGCTTTGGAGGGTACCTGTTATCTGTTTTGAAAGGCTCAAATCAATCAAACATTAAGAGTTTAATCTAGCATACAATCAAAACAAAAACAAGGAAACTCTAAGCTAGCCACCTCAGATTGAGCCAGAAACAGGTGCACCCAAGCACTGTTTGATTTGCTCTGATAAGGGGGATGTGGGTGTGCTCTCTAAGCACTTGGAGCATACTATAATGCGTTCTAAGATGGATTGGAATCTATGAAAACCCCAAAATGGCACAAAAACAGGTATAGAACACCTGATTTGCCCCTAAGGCCTCAAGGATCCAAAAATGCTTTAATGAAGATTAAGCTACATGATGAGGAATCTAAGATTGATTTTAGACCAAATTAGAGATGTGATATGATGCTATGCTATGCAAAACAATAAGAAAAGCTATGTTAATCCATTATTACTAAGCTATGATGAGCTAAAAATGCTTGAAAGTAAACTAAATTAGAATGATTTGCTAAGATCTAACATGAAAATGACATTATAACAATGCATGAAAATGAAAGTAAGCTAATTGATTTTGCTCTTGAAAGGAGGGGTATTTATAAGATTTGGGAAGGAAGAATGAGTGGCCAGGATTGAAATCCTTAAGAGAGGCCAAGATTCATTCAAAGGGGAGCACATGGATTGTGCTAGTTTAGGGATCACCTCCTTGTGACAAGTGTCACAAGGGCATTGGATTGAAAGATGGGAGGAATGTGCACAATTTGGGAAATGTGCCTAAGGTCAAAGGGTGTAAGAAAGGGGTGAGGGGCTTCTTAAATGCACCATAAGTGCATGTAAGAGGGATAAGGAGGCCTTAAATGCCTTCAATGCATTTCAAACAGGGAAGCCCTCTTTGTTGACTTTGGGGTAAGCTTAAGAGTTGGCTAACCTTGTTTAGGGAATGTGACAAGGTTAAGGGAGGAATTAGGATTAGGATTAGGGGATTTTAGGATTAGGATGGGTGAAGAGGTTGGATTTGAGAAGATTCTAGAAGAGTCTAGAATTCTCCTTGGTTTTATGGAATAAAAGTTTATTCATTCCAAAAGCTTAAGTTTTGGGAATATTTATTGAAATATTTTTAATAAATATGAAATTTAAATATTTAATCTTAATTAAATATTTGGCCTTGGGATTAGGGTTAGAAAAGATGGGATTAGCCTTTTAATCGAGATTAAGAAGGAATTAGAAGATTTTGGAAGAGGTTAGTGGTCTAAAGGAAATTGGCCAAGTTTTGGGCAAAAAAATAAATAAATTATTTATTTTGGGATTTTTGGTCAATTTATTAATTAAAATAATTAATAAATAAGGAGATAATGTTTAAATAAGATTTAAACATTTGTGGAAGGGATTTCTTAATTAAATATTTTTAATTAAGAAAAAGGGATTTAATGACATAAAAATAAATTAATTAATTAAATAATTAATTAATTAATAAATGATGATGTCATCAGAGATTTTCAGAAAATAAAAATACTTTATTTTCTAAAGGATTTTTAGGTGTATACATTTTGCCCCTCTTTGATGCGATGCCGCAAGTGGCATGGCTTCAAAGACAAGAAAATAAGATGCCCAAGGCTAGAATTGGAAGAATGAGGGGTTGTGCCCCCTCAAGAAAATAACGCAAGGGGTAAACGTTGTGGAATTTTCTCGAAAGGAAACAAAGAAGGAAAGGCCTAGGAAGAAGGGGAGATAAATAAGCAAGCGTTCAAGAGCAAAGATGGGTGAATGCAAGATGAGATGGAATGCAAAATGCAGGATGCAGCGATATGAGGATGCAAGAGTAATCTATATGATGCAAAATGCAGGGGATTGGGGAAGCTCCATGCTTTAGATCTTTTAGAGAGCACAACCTAGTTTAATATAGCAATGCTAGAGACCTGCCAAGGATATTGGGATCACGAGGCCTTGTCACCAGTGTTGCATAGGACTGACGCTAAAAAGACACGCAGGGTTGCCCCAGCATCACGCATGAACCCAAGAGGAAGCATGGTGGAAACGATGCTGAAGAAACCACAAACACACAACTGACTCACCGGCAGAAGTAAAAGATCAAAAGACCTTACCCCAGATTATCCTCATTCACAGCGCACCATGATATAAAGGATCGTGGCGACTTTGAGTAGAGAACAACGAGAAGCTGTAAAAGATTAACAAGACCCAAAGGACAAAATCCAAGGCCAAAATGATAACTCCAAAAGACAACCTTTGCCAAGGAGAGAGATTTGATTTGATTGATGGTGGGAAGATTGGTCTGAACGTGTGGAAGGATACATCGACACGGACCTGGTGTGCTTGGTGGAAGATTAGGTCAAACAGGAAGGATACAACTGAGGGGACCCGTGATTAGGCTTAGGTCAGACAAAACAGAAGCATACATCTGTGCGGACTCGATGCTGATGGGGAGAATGTTGTGTTGCTGGATGGAAAATGATGAAGTTCAAAGATGGTCATGATGATCAAGGATAGTCGACAATTGATGTTGCTGAAGTGCGAGGTTGGGTAGGACAAGATTTTTTATCAGATACTGTTGCAAGACTAACAAGGATATGTACAACAAGACAATGACAAGGGCTAACTAACACAAAGGATGGGACCTAAAGACACATATGTACAAATGAGTTTAGGTGGAGACACGACTGACACGATGGCACAAGACTCAGGATTAGGATGTACAAAGAACCTGGGGGTGAAGCTAAAACTCCAAAGATATGCAAGATGATGCCCCAGTTGGGCTGGAAGGCCAAGATGGACTGGTGATGGATGATGTGTCCTGAAATGACACGGATTTGGGAAAGACATATCCCAATGATGATGATTGGATTGTGATCAACGCGTGCTACAAGACTAAGGATGTGATTGGATCAATTGGCCTGATCTTGGATGTTGGATAGCTAGAGGATGTGGATAGGATTGGAAGATGGCTAGAAGACTGCTAGGAATGTTTGGATAAGGATGAATGGCATTGGATTACAATGAGGTTAGCCTATAGCTAGATACCAATGACAAGGGAAGATACCAGGTGATGGAGATATGGAGGAAATGCTGAGGGATGAGGATGATGGAACTGCTAGGAGATTTGGATGGAGGAAGATTTGGATTTGGATGGAGGAACTACTTAGGAGACTTGGATGACAAATTTGCTTGAGGATTGGATAGAGGAATGCTTGGGGAGATTGGATGGCAGATTTGCTTGAGGATTGAAAGATGGATGCTGGAGGAACTGTTGAGGAATCTGGATAGAGGAATGCTCAAGGATTGGATGGTGGATTTTCTTAGGAGACGTGGATGATAGATTTGCTTGAGGATTGGATAGAGGAATGCTTGGGGAGATTGGATGGCAGATTTGCTTGAGGATTGAAAGATGGATGCTGGAGGAACTGCTGAGGAATCTGGATAGAGGAATGCTCAAGGATTGGATGGTGGATTTGCTTAAGGATTTGGGAGATGGAAGATTTTGGATAAAAGATAGTCTCCAAGGAATATACCACCAAGGAATAAGATGCCCCCTGCTTAGGATAGTTCATTTATTTTCAGAGGCACGGGGTATGCTTGGATGGAAGATATGCTAACAAGAGGATAAGGAAGGTATATGGAAGCTAGGATGAATGGATTGGATAGAGGATATGTAGCCGAAAGGTGTGATGGATGCCAAGAAGGTGCCCAAAAGCATGTATACCTGATAGTCTTTATTTTTTTTCATCAAGATCCAAAGGAGGATGAAGGAGGTGAGAGACAAATGGGATGGAGGAAATGTTGGATAAGATGGTGATAGAAGGGAATGGCCCCCAACTACAGAAAGGAATTGTGGGGAGACCTACGCATGATGCCTGTTTGCCAGGTTTTCACCATGGTACTTGTCCAAGGTGCTTGAATTGCCAAGTTTTCACCATTGAACGAATGTTTTTCTCTTTTATTTTTTTTGATACTTTTCTCTTGATTTTTTCAATTTTTATTGATTTTCTAATTTTCTGCTGACTTTGTGCTGATCTTCCACTGATATGCTAATTGATTTCTAACCTATTGTTGATTCTCTGATTTGGTACTACCTTCTGATTTGATGCTGACTTTCTGATTTTGCTGACCTGCTAATTTCTCTGATTTGTCACTGACTTTCTGATTTTGTTGACCTGCTGATTTCTCTGATTTGTCACTGACTTTCTTCATTGATCTTTCTGATGTGCTTGGATGTTAGTACAACTTTGTTAGGATGGAGGAATTAGGCAAAAGCATGGATGAGATGGGGTAGATGGGAGATATGGTGGTAGAAAGTGTTTGGATGGAAAGATGGAAAGTGATCATGATAGGGAGATGCTGTCAAGATCAACATTAGCACATGTTGTGGGGAAGGTGGATGAAGTTGATGGGATGCAGAAGACAAATGTGGAAATGATGGAGGATTTGTGCTAGGAGATCTTGTAACTAGGGATCCAAGATGGATTTAGGAGATGGAGGACAAGACTGAGTAGTTGGGGGTTTAGCAACTTTGGATGCTAGTGTGGATACTTCTGTTAGATGCATTACATCTTTTTGCTTTGGGATCCACATCATCTTTGTTTTAGCTTTGGTGGGCCTTTGTGGCCATTGGTATGCATCAGATTTTGCTTTTGCTTTGCTAGGCCTTTGCAGCCATTGGGATGCTTTGGATTGCTTGATTGGATTTTTCTTTGGTTGACCATGTCGTTTAGACTGGACATGGAAATCTTTGAATTTGTGTGGATATTTCCCTTTATTCATATTGGATATGGCATCCAAATTGCGGGGAGCATTGGAGTGAATATGAGGAGATGTGCGGGATGGAGGAAATATGGATGGAGAGATGGAAGGAGATTGGTAAATAGGATATGTGGGCATGTGCCTTTGTTGATCCTGACTAGGGATGTTTGGATTTTGGATGAAAGACTTAGTAGGATAAGATGGGGGATGATATTTTGGGATGTAGGGTCCCAAAATGGATTGGGTATGTAGAGGATATGTGCTGGGAGATTTTGGGACATAGGGACCCAAAATGGATTTGGAGGATGAAGGAGGAATGTGATAAGTTGTCCTGGGTTGTAATGACAGGGGAGGAGGAATAGCATTGTATGTTTTGGTAGATGTGATGGTGGGTTTGGAAGGATGCTTGAATTTAGCTTTAGTTGTACCAACATTTCTGGAGGAAGTGTCTTCTTCTGATGTGTGACCAATGCCACATAACTTTGGATGTTTCTTGTCTTGGATAGGCTCCAAATTTCCTTGTTCATGGATGCCTAGGCCTTTACCTTGATAATTCCATTTTTTGAGCATTTTATCCAAACAAGGATATTTTTGACTTGGGGAATATGATAAACATCCAATTTCTAGTTCCCTGATGGAAGACATGGAACTAATTTCTTCTGCTTCAAGTGGATTGCCTTTGACAAATGTAAGTGATCCAAGAGGATAGAGTGATGGTTGTGGGATAGTTTGGATTGGAAGATCCTCAAGAGGAGAGGATAGGAAGGTGGGATTTTGACTGGGATTGGGGGATGGTAATGGATCTTCAGATGGAGAAATGGGGATGATAGGATCTTGGATTGGAGGAATTGAGGTTGTAGGATTTTGGATTGGGGGTGATGGAAGCAATAGAACATGTGATGGGGGAAGTGAAGGGATTGGATCTTGATTTTCTTCTGCGAGTATTTCAACATGCTTTTGGGAAAGATCTTGACATGGTAGGATTTGTGTGGATAGAATGCTGGGGGATGCATGGATGGACTCTTCAGATGGGGTGGATGGAAGGATGGGAGATTCTGTAGTTGTGATGTCTGGAAGAAGGAAGAACTTTTCAGATGGTATGGATGAAAGGATGGAAGGTTCTGTAACTGTGATGGCAGGAAGAAGGGTGAACTCATGAGGCTCATCAAATATGCTTTGGATAATGCTAGGAAGGGGTGATGTTGGTGGGGATTGGATGGAGACTCTAGATGGAAGGGACTCAATGATGCTAGGAGATGGAAGAGGATCAATGTATGGATGATAGATGATAGATGGGAGCGATGGATGGGCCTCATCAATGATGGCTTCACATGAAGTTTTGAGATGGTTTGGATCTTCAACTTTAGGAGTGGGATTTGTTGTTGGCTTCCTTGTGAAACTCCTTGGAGACTTTCGTGGTGAAGAAGGATTGGAATGTGGAGGAGATGGAGAGCTAGGATATTCCTCATATGAAGATGGGGTGGAAGATTGTGAACTTTCTTGAGGAGATGTCGGTGCAGACGAGGAGTTGGAGGATGGTGGGTTGGGAGAAAGGATTGGAAGACTTGGTTTTTGGTTTTCAGAATGATTTGGAGGATAAGTAGATGGAGGGTTCGGATAAAGGATGGGCAGACTAGGATTTTGGATTTGGGGGTGATTTAGAGGATGAGTGGATGGAGGTTTTAGATAAGGGAAGTAGCGTGAAGTGTTTCGAAGGGATGGTGGCGATTGGGATATGACCATAGTAGGAGATGGAGGTATGCAGGATGCATATGGAGGATGTGTAGGTTTAAGATAGGGATAAGGTGTGGATGGATAAGATAATGGATTTGCCTTGCCAAGGACATGAAAGGGAGTGCTAGTGGATAAGCGTGAAGGCATGATAGGATATTTTGGAGGAATGATTGGATGCTGGGGGATGTTTGGAGCAAACTTGCTAAGATTTTCAAAATATGCATCGTGATCTACAAGGCTTTCATCATCTTTGGGATAGGATGGATTGAGGGGAGAGACATAATAACCAAACTCATCATAATAGTTTTGAGACATGCTGACTTGTGGATGAGTCGGATAGGAATGAAGGATGAACATGGATTGGAAGACTAAGACTCAGATTGGAATGACTGACAGGATCAGACTAGGATTGGATTTGGCTTAAGATTGGAAGAAGACAGACTCTAGAGGAAGACAAACAAGGGGATGGGGGATGACCAAGATGACGCTGCTAACCTAAGATAGGAGGAAAGGATGACAAGACTGGATTGAATATGACTGGAAGACCATGATTTGAGATTCTGAAAGCTTTGGACATTTTCTGGATTTTGGTAGGATTTGGACTGACATGGCTATTTTGAGTATCTTTGAACCAAGTTGTAGATCAGTTTGATGTTTTCCAATGGCAAAGGATAGATTTCAACAAAGATTTTTGAAAAAGCAATCTCCGCAAGGGACAAAGCAACCTTGTGGGATACAAGCAAGATGACTGACTCTGATAAAGCTTTTGAAAGTGTATGTTCCAACAAGTGTTTTCACAGAGTATTTGACTATCATGCACTTCAAGCAGATCTACCTAAGGAAGGTGAGTATCAAAATCGCTTGCCCACAGCTTGGTACCCCCTAGAAGGGAATACAAATGGTGAGTAATCTTGAGGCGACCCGGTAAACCCCTTGGAATCGGTCCTTGCACAAGGATTTTGATACTTTCAGATGTAGATAGGGTAGCCTCTATTTTATCAGGTTTTTAATAGTTCCGTGGAGTCTCCATACCCGGTTATGCTGACCGCCTGTGACTCACTTAAGAGCCTAGCCAACAACGCTGGGGGAGGAATATTTACCTTTCCCCAGACATTTGTATTTGGCACAGGACGCCCGGCGATTAGGAGATGTAAGTGAGTACTTTTTGCCTTCACTTTATTTATATACCGACCGGGGGGGGATACCGGTTTGAGGTCGTTCTCCGAGGAGGAAGCACTTTTCTCCCCGGACAGGCCTCGCTAAAAGTAGAACAAGTGAACTTGTCCGAGTCCAAATGTTCTACGTCGCTTACTTTAACAAGGATTTACAGAAAATGAAAGCTCCTAGATGCACATCAAGCAAGTTTGTCATTTTTCCAAATTGATTAAGTGATGTTTGAACTTTTAAAAATGAAGACACACGTGTTTAGATTTTGATTTGTTCTTTTCTTCAAAACATAAATGATTTGAGCGTTTGCAAGTTCTTTCCTTTTGGGCATTCAAGATTGATATTTGCGAGTTGATTTAGGAGCTTTGAAAATGTGCTTCGTTTTATCCTTAGATCATTCAAGATTGTGTTCGTTTACTTGCTTTTGAAATCTGAAACAAGAGAGGGAATAGAGTGTTCATTCCCTTTAGTGCATTCGAGATTGGGTTTGATTTTCAAAATGACAATGACACTTTAGGACCTAAGTTCTTTCCTTTAGTTTCATTCAAGATTGAGTTTGACCTTTTGCAAAATAAAAAATAAATCCAGTCCCAGACAAAAAACACCAAAAGGTGACACTGTCCAGCTTATAGGCGACGCTGGAAAGTGCAGAGGTGATATTTCATTCTTACAGGCGACATTCTGTACCTTTACAGGCGACAGAAGAAGAAGTAGAGGCAGAATAGAAGTTATGGCTGGCGGAAATCTGCCAGTAACTAGGCGTGAAAACAGTGTCTGTACGCATGATTTAATTTCTTGAAGGTGTGATTTAATTGCTTGAAGGCGTGACTGTATTGGGTTTAGGCGACATTTCTTTTCATGAAGGTGACATTTCTTTTCTTGAAGGTGACATTTAATTGCTGTAGGTGACATTTAATTACTTGAAGGCGACATTTCATTTGTTTTCTACAAATACAAGAATATAAAGTATAATCTCATCAAAATGATTGTGGTTTTGGTCCCACCGGGTGTGCCAGAATGTGAGCAAGGCTTTCGAGGGTACCTGTTATCTATTTTGAAAGGTTCAAATCAATCAAACGTTAAGAGTTTAATCTAGCATACAATCAAAACAAAAACAAGGAAACTCTAAGCTAGCCACCTCAGATTGAGCCAGAAACAGGTGCACCCAAGCACTATTTGATTTTCTCTGATAGGGGGATGTGGGTGTGCTCTCTAAGCACTTGGAGTATACTATAATGCATTCTAAGATGGATTGAAATCTATGAAAACCCCAAAATGGCACAAAAATAGGTATAGAACACCTGATTTGCCCCTAAGGCCTCAAGGATCCAAAAATGCTTTAATGAAGATTAAGCTACATGATGAGGAATCTAAGATTGATTTTAGACCAAATTAGAGATGTGATATGATGCTATGCTATGCAAAACAATAAGAAAAGCTATGTTAATCCATTATTACTAAGCTATGATGAGCTAAAAATGCTTGAAAGTAAACTAAATTAGAATGATTTGCTAAGATCTAACATGAAAATGACATTATAACAATGCATGAAAATGAAAGTAAGCTAATTGATTTTGCTCTTGAAAGGAGGGGTATTTATAAGATTTGGGAAGGAAGAATGAGTGGCCAGGATTGAAATCCTTAAGAGAGGCCAAGATTCATTCAAAGGGGAGCACATGGATTGTGCTAGTTTAGGGATCACCTCCTTGTGACAAGTGTCATAAGGGCATTGGATTGAAAGATGGGAGGAATGTGCACAATTTGGGAAATGTGCCTAAGGTCAAAGGGTGTAAGAAAGGGGTGAGGGGCTTCTTAAATGCACCATAAGTGCATGTAAGAGGGATAAGGAGGCCTTAAATGCCTTCAATGCATTTCAAAAAGGGAAGCCCTCTTTGTTGACTTTGGGGTAAGCTTAAGAGTTGGCTAACCTTGTTTAGGGAATGTGACAAGGTTAAGGGAGGAATTAGGATTAGGATTAGGGGATTTTAGGATTAGGATGGGTGAAGAGGTTGGATTTGAGAAGATTCTAGAAGAGTCTAGAATTCTCCTTGGTTTTATGGAATAAAAGTTTATTCATTCCAAAAGCTTAAGTTTTGGGAATATTTATTGAAATATTTTCAATAAATATGAAATTTAAATATTTAATCTTAATTAAATATTTGGCCTTGGGATTAGGGTTAGAAAAGATGGGATTAGCCTTTTAATCGAGATTAAGAAGGAATTAGAAGATTTTGGAAGAGGTTAGTGGTCTAAAGGAAATTGGCCAAGTTTTGGGCAAAAAAATAAATAAATTATTTATTTTGGGATTTTTGGTCAATTTATTAATTAAAATAATTAATAAATAAGGAGATAATGTTTAAATAAGATTTAAACATTTTTGGAAGGGATTTCTTAATTAAATATTTTTAATTAAGAAAAAGGGATTTAATGACATAAAAATAAATTAATTAATTAAATAATTAATTAATTAATAAATGATGATGTCATCGGGGATTTTCAGAAAATAAAAATACTTTATTTTCTAAAGGATTTTTAGGTGTCTACAAATACTATTTTTAATTATTTTAGCATTATCTCCCTTATCTACTATAAGTCTGTGACATAAAATCCTATTTAGTACTGTTAAACATATGTTCATTGTATCATGTTTTATATTTACACTATATAATATAAGTTCTCAAAAACCGCCAGTCATATGTTTTCCTCTTTCTGTATAATCTTACAATTCTAGATGTTCTCATCCTTCTCCATTAGCACAATGAATTCTTCTTCATCTACCATCTTTTTTGAATAGCGTGTGCATCTAGGTATCTCAGGGGCCATTATGTGAAAATTTGCAGCTTCTGCTTTGTCTAGGTCACCTGGGATGGGGAAGCCCTCCTGTCTCCAGTAGTTGATTACTCCAATTGTATCCATCTCTCCAGAAAGGATTTCATTATAAAGGAAATCTAAGTTCCTAAGCATCTCGGACCAGTGCCTATCAAAACATTCTTCATCTTTGAATGAGATCATGGGTATGCATTGGGATTGAGGGATTGCTCCAAGTTTGGATGCTTCAGTTTTCATGGTGATTTCAGGGTAAGGGATGGTGAGTTGATTATCTATGCCTAACACCATGTTATCTAGTCTTTTGAGAAGATCTTCACTAAATATGGCTCTAGCAGCCTAGATAATATCATCTTTACGTTTCCCTACAAAAATTGAGAGAGCTATAAACTGTCCTATGATCACACCATTGGTCCTGAATGTGAATGCATTGTCAAAATGTTGGTCTCCCAAAGCTCTCTCAACTACCCTCCTAGCTGAATTTGACAGAGGGTTAAGGACTTGATTCCAACGTTTCGGTAAGATACAGCCTTTGAACGCCATAGCTCGACTACCTTTGGTTGTAAAAGTTATCAATTTCATTTCCATCTCTACAGGAGGTTGCTAGGAAGACAAAGTATAGAGCTCTGTGTTTATAATCCCTATTTCTGTAGCTATACTACCTATCCTCATGACACCCATGAAGACTAGTGCTGATACATGATTGAAAGACTCCGGCATGATCTATCAATTCATCGTAATCATTCACTCCTTCAAAGATACAGGGCTGATGTAGAAATTCTAGAGTGTTCACTTCTTAAGGAATGAAAATCATTGGTTAGTTACGTGTATGTGTTTGTAAAATGTCATTATATCCCAGTATTGGGAGTGTAGAACAATTATTAATAATTCCAGGGGTAAATCATTGGTATTGAAAACTATCTCAGGCTGCCTTGTAATGATTTGAATTATATTGTTTTGCAGGTTTTCCTAAATGCTACTAAAAATATAAATCACTCTAAGGGTGGCAAGAGATCTATCATATACTAGTGGGAATCTCGCATGAGATTATGCCTATTAATACAAGGTTAGTGTCAGAAAAAGACATAGAATTTAGAGGAATGATTATAGGAATCCTACAAAAATCTAATATTATAGTTACATAAGGAAGATCTCAAGGGTTTATATAAGGCTAAACTAGAGTGGAATAGCTAATACTTATCGTGAACTCCCTCTAAATTAATCCATATGGTTCCTAATGTAAAAAGGATTTAAAATAAATGTGCCATTATACAGAGGAGATACAACTTTTTAAAAGGTCTCCTATAGGTGTAAAGGGTTGGTTAATCATGCCTCTAGATATGAAGTCTGGTTTCAATAATAAAGAAAAGACAAGAGATATAAGGATCTACTAATGGAAGGTCAAGTTCTCATAGATACCGAGACTATTGCTGGCTTTATAATCCTATCTAATAAAAATAACTTGTATCAATCCTCTCTAAAAGTATCTCTATACAGGGAGAAACATATATGATAGTTAGAGCCAAGACTGACTGTTTCATTAAAAGCTAGTATATCTATGTATGCGGTGATACATAGTTTAAAGTGATATATAAGTTCTAACTAGCTATTTGACTGTGACATCCTAGATCCAGAGGGTGGTGAACAGAAGAATATAAGAATATAGCTCAATGTGCCTGATGTCTTGGAGACCCAAAATCACATGAATTTCATAATTCTGTTTAGCTAAGAAGTATCCATGTTTAGGGAGAGATACTAATTTTATTAAGATTTAAACAGGCCTAGGCTCTACAAACTACAAATTTTAGAGTTATCTATTTAATACTTTAAGATAATGATAGAGGATGTGTAGTAAGGTTCTAGGTGATTGGCATTCAAAACTATACTTTAGAGTCAAATTTATAAATAGTTAGGTTATGAAGAGGGGATGTAGACTAACTCATTCTATTAAGCTTACTCCTATACCATTTCACCATTTGCTCCCTGATTAGCAAGTTGATCTGCATCTATATTACCTTCTCTATAAATGTGCTTAACTTCGAACTGGGGAATAGTATCCAAGATTACACTGATATCTTCAATTCTCGAATTATGTTTCCAGTTAGGGGTCTTTCTAGTTCTGCATTGATAACTATTTGAGAATCACCTTCAATTACTAATTTAGAGAGGCCTAGTTGTTTGCATAATTTAAGTCCTTCTAAAACTGCCTTACATTCTGCCATATTATTAGTTGTGGGTTTGATGGGTCGGGCATATTTAAAAACTATTTCTCCATTCCAATTGCGAATAACCCCACCAATACCTGCTATACTTGGGTTACCATGAGAAGCCCCATCAAAATTTAATGTATACCATCCTTCTCTAGGAGGCATCCATTTACATGTGCTTCTATCTGATTTTGATTTGGTTCCTCCTCTACCATATAGTGGTGGAATTGCAAATTTAGGCCATATGAATCTGATATTATTATCCCATTGTTTAAAGGAATTTTCAAAACTAATTTTATCTCAAAGTCTATTATTGGTTACTTTAGCAATTGACGCTTCTATTTTGTTAACAATTGATTTCCAATCAAGCTTTTGGTTTGTAAATATCCTTCTGTTTCGTTCTTTCTATATTTCCCATACAAGGATAGAAGGAGAGATTGTCCATATATCCTTGTACAAGCTATCTTTATTAAGAGTAGGTCATGCTTTAAGGTGATCTACCATATCGAAAGTCATGGCTGAGTTCTAATTTAGGCAATAGCGTAACCATTTCCAACAATTTTGGGTATAAGTGCAGTTTAAGAGCAAATAGTTGGCATCCTCTTCTTGACATTCACATAAGGGACATCTTGAGGGGCCTTCAAAACCTAGCTTTCTAAGTCCATCTGCAGTTAAAAAAAAAAATTGCAGCGCTGTCCAAAGAAATATTCCTACCTTAGGAAGGCATGCCTTATTCCAACATAGGTTCAAAGGGATATCTAGGGTATCCATGTTATGTTCCTGCACAATAGTTTTGTAGCCATCCTTCACATTATATGCTCCATTATTTGAACCAACCCAAATCAGATTATCTTTCCTATTTTTAATAGTAATTATTTTGTCTTTGAGGATATCAATGAGTTTTTGTCTTTCTTTGTACTTTATTGGAATATGATTAATTGATTTCCATACTAATTCCTCTTCATTAGTGATATAATTCTCTAGATATATTCCTTTAATGTTTTTGCATTCTTCAATAAAGCTTTGCGAAAATCCCAGCTCATTGAGGGGTGTAAAACCACCCCAGGAGTCTTCCCAAAAAAGAGCCTTGTCCCCTCTACCTATATCCCACGTAAGTAAATTATTAATGACTCCTCTAGATTCTTTAATAAAGTTCCAAATACGAGAGCCTTTAACATGGGTTCGTGATCTGAAAATATTAATGGGATTTGCATATGGGATATATTTGTGCAATAGGATTGTAGCCCATTTACTATTTGATTCCTTGTATAATCTCCAAATGAGTTTGGCACCCAGTGCTTTATTCTGCCATTGTAGGTTTTTAATACCCAATCCACCCTAGGATATTGGTTTACACAGGTACTCCCATCTTATAAGAGCTAAATTTTTTCCTTCTGTCGGGCCTTGCCAATAGAAATCGCTAAGGATTTTTTCTAAACTAGCTTTGATATTGACTGGAAGAGGGAGTATCGACATTTGGTATGTGGGGATAGCAGTCAATACGGATTTAATCATTGTGACTCTACCAGCTTTAGTAAGCCATTTACCTTTCCAAGTGCCTTTTTTAGTTTGAATTTTGGTCAGCACTTGTTGTCATAGCTTAGAGCTATGTAGACCCTTGTCAAGGGGAATCCCTAGGTATTTACAAGGAAACTTGCCAATTTTATAACCTAGAGTTTTGTAGATTTCTCATGCTTTGATTGGAGGGGTATTGACGAAAAAAATTTCAGATTTAATAGGATTCACTTGCTGACCTGACACCTTCATATATATATCCAGAACAGCTTTGAATGCCTTAGCTTCCTTACAGTTGGAGGCTCCTGGGAGTATAGTGTCATCAGCAAATTGTTGGTGAGTTATATTCGGGACATGTTCTGTAACTTTGACTCCTGAGATTTTAACTTCTTGGTAGGCCTTAGTTATGGCTCTACCTAAGGCTTCAGCCATGATAACATATAAAAAAGGAGATATTGGATCACCCTGTCTAATACCACAAGAGATTTCAAAGAAACCTTCAGGGGTACCGTTGATGAGTAATGATATTTTGGGTGTAGAGATACAGTTGAAAATTAAGTTAATCCATTGTTTAGAGAAACCAAATGCTTCCAAGCATTTACATAGAAACCTCCAATCCACTTTATCATAAGCTTTTTGAATGTCAATTTTAATAAGCATACAGGGTTCTTTATTATATTGAGTTGTATGTACTATTTCTTGGGCTATAATAATTCCATCTAGGATTGATCAGTTGGGGACAAAACCGGTTTGTTCTTCTGAGATAATTGCAGGTAGGAAGGTTTTAAGTCTATTTGCTAAACATTTGGAGAGGATTTTATAAATGGTATTACAAAGAGAAATGGGATGAAAATCCCCTACCTCCGTACATTCCTTTTTCTTAGGGATAAGTGCAAAAAAGGTGTTATTGATTTTAGTTAATAGTGAGCCAGAGTTTCTGGTAGCTTCCACTGCTTGCCATATATCCTCCCCTAAAAAATGCCAACATTTTTGAAAAAAACCTGCTTGAAAACCATCTGGTCCTGGAGCTTTCTCCGGGTGAAGCTGAAATAAAGCTTTTTTAACTTCTTCCAGGGTAAATTTACTATTAATCCATTTATTATCTACATCAAAAACTACTTTTGGAATAGCCTTCAGCATTTCATTTTGTGCTTTGAGGTCAACAGCCTCCTGATTGTTTAGAAGAGAATGATAGAAATGGATGAATTGTTCAGAAATAAGTATGGGGTCATCTATGAGATGTCCATTTTCATCTTGAATATTCAAAATTATGTTTATATTTCTCTTATTGTTGGTGCTATTGTGAAAAAAAATTGTATTACAGTCCCCTTCTTTCAGCCATGTTTCTCTGGATTTTTGTTTCCAGAAAATTTCTTCTTTTAATAAAATCTCAGTAAATTTAGCCATAAGTTATTTTTCTTTAATACAACTTATTTCATTCATCCCTTGTTCTATGAATAATTTATTAAGGCATTCTATATCATGCTCAACTTGATTTTTCTGTTCAAAAATATTATTAAATTTATTTTTGTTCCAATCTAGGATCTTGTGTTTAATAATCTTTAGTTTAGATACTAGGCAAAACATCTTAGATCCAGAGACCTTTATCTGTTTCCACCACTATTCCAATAGTAGCATAAATTCCTCATCTTGGAACCACATGAATTCAAATTTGAAAGGGTTTCTAGTTGGTTTACAATTTTTCGTAATAGAGAGCCTTACTGGGAAATGATCAGACCCCGCATTGGAAAGAACTTCTGCACTTAAAAGATGATTAAAATTCCCAATATCTCCGCTAATCAAAAATCTATCCAATCTTTCTACAATGTGGCTGAAGCCTGATCTTCTGTTGTTCCAAGTAAACATGCCATTGTTGGTGTTAATATCGATTAAGTTATTATCCAAGACCCATTGTCTAAAGTCTTTTTGTGACTGCGAGATATATTGTGAACCACCAAATTTTTCCTTAATATCTAGAATTACATTAAAGTCACCTCCTAATATGTGTATGTCTTCGGCATTAGATGATAGTTGGTTTTTCACTTCCACCCATACTTTCCTTTTTTCTTCATTCTAAATAGGTCCATATATATTAATGAGTTTAAATTTTAATTTCGTCTTTAAACTATTGACAGCTAATACCATCCAATTATTGTTTTTAGATACTACCTCAATCGTTGTTTTCCTAGGGTCCCATAAGGCAGCCAAACCACCAGAGGCTCCTGTAGATAGGACTATCTCTGATTTCCATATACCTAATTTAAGACTGAACTTTAAACTTTCTTCCTTATTTAATTTAGTTTCCTGTAATATTATAATTTTTTATTCAAATGTATTAAGATATCTTTTAATTAATCTTTTTTTGTTAGGGGCATTCAAGCCCCTAACATTCTAGGTTGTTAATTTCATTTCCCTTGGGGAAGGCTCTTCCCCTTCCCAGCATTCGGGATATCAGATAATTTTTGTTGATTGTCGGCATTATCGGCTACACTTCTCAATTCATTAATGGATTTCCTACCTCTCTTTTTCTTAGTCTTAAGGATATTTGGGCATGAAAGACCTTCCCTATTCATAGCAATACCTAAATGTCTATCCTTATTTGTTATCCCATTCATACATCTGATAGACTCTTGTTCCTCCTCTACTAGATCATTGCTTAAAGGAAAATTCTCTTTATTGACGTTCTGTTCATATTCTTTCTGCCCTTTCATTAAATTAATAAGAGAGTCTTCATGATCTATAATGTCTTTGCCATAATCTTCTAAGAGATTTCCCAGGTTAGTTCCCAATTCATTATTGAGGGATTCTAGTTCTATAGGCATTGATAACAGGGTTAACCTGAGATTCGATGTCCTGTTGATTCAATACCAGAGCTTCTAATCTATTTGTCTTAACATTCTTATTAAACACAATATTTTTTATTAAGAGTTCTCTTTGAAGGGCTAATTCTTCTCTGCCACAAATCTCATCCATAAGTAAATCCATCAATTCATTTGTAACTTCTTCACCTAGATATTCTGAAATTACATTAACCTCTCGAATACATTTCTCTTCTTTAGTTTCTATATCTAGTAATATACCCTCCTTATGATTGCTTGTACTTAAAGAGCTATCCACTATCTTATTTTCTATTGTTGTGGGTATAGCATGGCCTGAGCCACTGCTAATCATGATGAATTTCTCCATAGATATCTTTGCTACTTGTTGTTGGTCATGACTATTTTTGTCTAAACTATTATGCATATTACCCAATTTTAAGTTGGTACTACCAAATTTAGTTTCTAGAGGGATAACTGACAGCGAATTTATACTATTAAGGTTAGATAACTTATGATTACATTTGGTTATGCCATCATTGTCCTGCTGTGGTAAATCTTTACTAATTTTTGTCTGTATTTTCTTAACTTCAGCCACTCTATCTTTATTTTTATTGTCTAAGGTTCTAACTTCTGATGGAGTAGGGACAAGAGCTATGATGGGGCTATGTTCCACAAGTTGGCCCTTCAACTGAAAATCCTCCAGAATTTCTATGGATTGGGGCTAGGAGTAAATAGATTTATTACTTGAACTGGGTAAAGTAATCCTTACATTGTCCTGAGTGTTTCTCTCACTTGTGCCACAATTATTTTTAAGAACAAACCCTCCCTTGTTTTCAAAGAAAACAATCTTAATATCTAAATTGGTCATATTAGATTTTGGGGGTGACTGGTTTTCTAGAAGGTTGGGAGAATTATCAAGGATGTCTTCAAAATCCTCTAGAAAATTTTCAACTATTATAGGATTAATAACCACCGAGCTTGATTTGCAACATAGTCTGACATGGGGGATAGTCTTTTTATGGAAATTCATTTTGACTATAATAATCTTTTCAGCTTGGTTTTGCTTTGTTGTAACCAACCCTACATACTTGCCAATGCTATTACCTATTTTTCTGAGAGTTTCCTTCCAAGTACACTCCAAAGGGAGGTTTTTGAGTAGAACAGCTTTTTCTACCAAGAATTCAGTAAGATTTTCAGGGTTAAAAAGGGGGGTCCAGTCAAAAATAGTAAAATCTATATTTCTATACTTGGGGCAGCCCTGTGATAGTATTTGTTTCTTGAGTGCTTTATTACTAAAATATAAATAAATAAAGAATTATGTAAGGATTGAAACAGCTACCTTATTTTGCCATTTAGATTTCAACCATGCTACTATTTCACCAATGGAAGCTCCAACTCCATTCCATCTATATGTAATTTCAGATCCTGCACAAACACTCTGCATACTTTCTATACAACCATCTTTAAGTTCTAGATTAATGGGGGTCATATTAGGGCTTCTTTGAATGGGGCATGGGGGGTCAATATTATATTGCTGACTGTCATATCCAACTAGATTGGATCTCTTAGGGGGGGAATAAATATTGCCTTGCTTAACTATGGAATGCTAGCATGATACCTTAGATTTGTCTGTACCATTAGCTGCTGGAATCTTAACATAAAATTTGTTTTCTGAAGCAGCAGGTAGGGAATTATATTTACCTTTGCAGCTGCGATGAGGAGGCAAGTATGCCTTCGCTGCTTGTTGGATCTGATTATCAATAATGGGAGGTGTGCTGGATTTCGGGGAGTTGTCTATTCTACTCTCCCCCAGATTTAGCCGGGAGGGATTGGTGTGGGAGTAGATTTCCTTCATCTGCATGTATTTGGGGTGTTGAAGACACATTTCTGGCATGAGCTCATGCTTCCTCTGTGGAGGTGACCAAGATTTTTCTCTGCAAAAAGTCTGTTGCCTGCCCTCGCCTATGTGGTGGGGAGTACAAATTAGGGTTTTGGCGGGGTTCCTCATCCTTGAGCAGGTCAAATTTATTTCTCAATGCCACAAGCTTTGCAGAAGAAATAATGGGTGCTGAAATATTTATGCAATTTTTCCATGTGCAAACCTCCTGCCATTCTAAATCCTTCGATATAGACTTATTTCCTTTAAGTTCTATCCCTTGACAACTCTGTTCTCCAAGCAATCCCCCTCTACTCTTAGCAGACCGAGTGTCGTTGGAGCATATTACTGGCATTACCCTAGATTGTGGAGCCCTTTGTGTCCCTGGGAGAGAAAAGCACGTTCGCTAGTGAAGATCAGCATATTTTGTCTTTGAAAAAACTTGAATTTGGTGATGCAGTGCTTCGACACTGTAAAAAGATCGAAATCCTCGCAAGTGTAGAGCCATTTTGAATGATATTATATAATATTTAATATATCTAATATATAGTTTTTTATATATAATATATCATATGAAGGATGGAGAAATGGGAGGGAGAAAGTGGAGGGAAAGTGAAAATTCAAAATTATGTCATCATTTTCGAGTACCTAAAAATATCGGGTACCCGATTAGGCTCGGTATTGCTTTGTGCACCAAACCTACATGGTCAACTATTGAAATGTCTCAAAAATGTGTTTTTCCCCTATTTCTCTGAGTTCCAGACTTCGACCATGTAGCTAACGACTTTTTTTCACCCAAATTTGATAAAATGAAAAGGGTATCTTAAGGAGATTATCAGCTTTCTATCGATATAATTGTTGTCAAATTTTGAATTCGGTAAGTAATTATTAGTTATTTCCTAATTGGGTTACCTCTAAAGTGCTAATTTATATACTAATTGAAAAATGACTATAACTTTTAGACTGTATAACATTTTTGAAATCCAAAAAATGCGTCACATTCTATGCTTCGCCTATTATAAGGAAGAAAAAAAAATTGAATTTTGTAAATTTTTGAATGAGTTAAGGTGGTCAGACACGGGAGTTTTTTAATTCTGAAAACGTTGTAGCAGAAAATTCATAATTATTTTTTTTTTGGAATAAAATTACAAAAAAATATGCATCACATCTGGGCATGAGTCTACTACTTATATATAAAATCTTATAATAAAATATTATCATTTGATTATGATTAAGGTGGTCAGACATACACCTACTTCTTATTTTTTCCAAAAAAAATTGTACTGCTACATTGAAATATATACTTTTCACCAATCATACTAACTTTTTTCTCAAAAAAGGCCAAGTAGTTTAGAAACTACATTCAATTTTCTACAGATTCTATTCTTACAACTTTTTGATATTAGGTTGATAGCTAGTTGAAATTTTCACGTCAAGTTGACTAACCCTGATTTGCTAATTTTTCATTGCCACTTAAGGGCATAGTTTGGCCCCTCATGATCTTGCACATACCCATAAGGTTTGGAAAACATTCTTTGATTCATCATCAATTGTTAGCTTATTACCAGTCACCATGGGTGTTCCTACTGGTTTATAGTCTTCCATTCCAAACTTCTTCAGCATTTCTTTGAGATACTTAGTTTGAGAAATAAAGATACCATTCTCATTCTGAGTTATTTGCAATCCAAAAAAAAAATTCATTTCACCTATCATGGACATCTCAAATTAACTTTCCATTTCCTTAGAGAATTTATTACATAGATCATCATTACCTCCAAAGATAATATCATCAACAAAGACTTTTATTATCAAGATTCCATTTTCACTAGTTCTTAAACACAAATTACTGTCCGCATTACCTTTTCTAAATCCAAGCCAAAGTAGGTACTTGTCTAACCTTACATACCAAGCCCTAGGAGCATATGTATGTCTCTTTATTCCATGCTCTTCGCAGTATGAATTGAATAATTCTGAAGTAAACTCTCCACCTTTGTCTGACATTAGACGCGTAATCTTTAAACCTGATTCATTCTCTACTTTTACTTTGAACAACTTGAATTTATCAAATGCTTCTGATTTTTCCTTCAAATAAGTGACCCACATCATTCTAGAAAAATTTATCAACAAAGAGTATGAAATACCTTTCACCATAGTATGATTTTGTCCTTGTAGGTCCACATAGGTCTGTGTGAACCAGCTCCAACTTCTCTTTTGATGTATATGCTTTTCTTTTGTAACTACTTCTAGTCTGTTTTCCCATGACACTCTCTGCAAACAGTTTTAGATGGTTTCACAATCTTCGACAGATCTCTCACTGCATTAGTCATACTTGCCTTTACAATGTTATCAAAATTAACATGACAAAATCTCCTATGCCATAACCAACTGTCATCAACTTTCTTAACAAAATAAGAGGCTCTAGATGTATTTAATTCAAATACATTACCTCTAGATTTAATATCGGTTACAATCAACTTACCCACCTTACTTCTAATAAAAAATTTGCCATTAACAAAACTTAATTGAAACTTTTATCCATTAACTGTCCAACACTCAACAAGTTATGTTTCAATCCTTCAACAAGCAGTACATTATTTGTATTAGTCTTTCCATCTAGAGTAATAGATCCTACTCCTATGATAGATTTAGGAAGATTGTCCCCAAACCTCACAACACCACCATCATACTTTACTAATTTAACAAACTTGTTCTTATCACCAATCATATGATGAGAACAACCATTGTCTATTATCCATTCAATTTTCTTGTCAACATGAGATACTAAATATTTTTCCTCATGTGGTAGCTCATCTCTAATAGCAAAAAATCCAATCCCTTCATAATCTAAATCATCATCATCAGAAATTCCTTCACTAGCATAATAACATTCTTTGTCCCTTTTAATCTTGTCAAAATTTGGTTTGTACTTAGGAACTCTTGTAGGACATCTAGAAGCAAAATGACCTACCTTATTGCATGAAAAACATTTCCAGGGTAACTTTCCCTTACCTCTTTTTTCTCTTCTAGAAATCAGTGCAACAAGTTCATCCATCTTTCTTCTACCATTATCTGTTCCCATTCCTCAACATACTCACCAAGATCTTCTTTTAGGTCTTCTTTGCTGGTGCTCGGAAGTGCAGACAATTTCTTGTGCATAGATGCCTTAAATGTTGATTCAACTTTAGGTACAACCTCTCCTAATTCTGCAACTTCAAAAGTAATTTGTTTTGCAATCAACATCTCTATGTTAAAGTTCGGAGTCAGAGGTATAGTTTCTTGAATAGACATAGTCTTGAACTTGTAAGCAGGTGTCAAAGATCTAAGGATCTTCGCAATAAATTTGTCTTCATCATAAATGCCTCTGCAATTTCTGATTCCAACTATAGCTTTTGTAGCCCTTTGAACATAATCCCTAATGCTTTCATCCTCATTCATTTACAGCTTCTCCATCTTTGTCTTCCAATTTTGTAACTTCACTTGTTTGGTATACTTGTCTCCCTCATATAGTGCTTCTAATATTTCCCAAATCAGGTATGTTGAATCCAAGTCTTTAACTTCAGTAAACTCTCCTTCAGAGAGTGTGTTGATCAGTGCTTCTCTTGTAATCATGTTAAGTGAAAAATATCTTCTTTTCATCCTCGGTAGCTGTTGTCAATTCATCTTCAATTTTTATAGCCACCTTGTTCCTTATAATCAACCAATAGTCAATCCCCAAACAAAATAGGTGAGTTCACATTTTGTTCTTCCAACTGTCAAAGTTTTCAGGATCAAATTTTAGACTATCCTTCCTATAGTATGCCATCTCCAGAATCACCTCAAGATGTTAAGCTTTCTCTATAAGGACCACTTGCTCTGATACCAATTGTTAGGAATAACCATCCATAATACAACTAAGAGGGGGGGTGAATCAGTTGTATGATAGATTATTAAACTTTAAAATTTAAGAGAAGCAATATCAGATCTAATGAACACAATGAATGCCAACACAATAACACAATATTTTGGTCTTGGGGAAACCCTATTAAAGGTAAAAACCCCAGTGGGAATTAGCACCCATAAATATTAATGTACTGAGAGTACAGTTATCCTTGTTAGAAGATATAGCCCTGTTAGGAGCTTATTGAAACATTATAGTACATAGTCCTTATTAGAGGATAGACCTTATTAGGATTCAAGAACAAAAGGGAAGGCTCACTACCCAAGGCTCACTGTCCAAAGAAGGTTAAGTCCACCTTCAGAACTCACTGTTTGTAACACAAGTGTATATGAAGAAATACACAATCTTTTTGAGCTATTCGGCAGCAACTATCTTTGCTTGATCAGTTCCAATGAAGTCCACCAACACATACATCAGACACAAGCTCGCAGCTTTCACAACCTCTCTATATCATCTTCCACTCCTCCATATCTTTTCCAAAGAAAAGCATTTTATTTATACCTTATTACAAATCTCATTAACAAGTCGTCCCATAAGGCTTTCCTAATTACAAACAATTACATAAACTCTTTCTAAGATACACACGGTATCTAGAACAAGTATACAATGATTACATTACAACAATTAAGGACCGACATCCTTAATTTATGTTCGCCAAGCATAACACACGCTATATCTCCCAAGTTGGCTTCCAAATAAGTCACTTCTAGAACACATGCCACAGCTGACATCACCAAGCGTTCCATACCTTGCATTGACCAGTGAACATCCTTCAATACCTTGTATGCCATCCCTCAAGCTCACATACCTTGAATCCATATCATCTGGAAGATATACCAAAATCACAGAGACTAACTTTGACATTTCTCACTGTTACAGTCCAGTGACCAGTCTTCACCAAAACATTTGTAACTTATCCAATATGAAACATTGCATGATGTGATCTTGGATATAAGATCACAACATCCTCCTAAACTCTCATCTCTCTTCATAGCATCTGAAACATCTATACAGTGTCTACACACTGTGATAACCAGCCTGTTATCCTCATATAAACATATGTTGGCATCAATGACAAAACATAGATGACAAAAGTATGAGTGCCCATTCAGTAATGTAGTGATTAAACATATTAAATGTCCCAATCACCACCTCATGCATTAGCAATATCCAACAGAGTGTGTAGATAGATCTTTGAATGTGAGGAAATCTACACTAGGACCTTGGGTTGGATAAAATTTTATGAAAATATGTTGGTTATCCTCCAATAGAAATTGAAGCTAGGTAGAAGGTGCACAATGTTCCTCCACTAAGAGAGTGAGTAGAATAAGTGAGAAGTATATCTACTAGTTTGTTGGGTAGAGGATATATGAATGTGAGTTTTTTCCATCTATGTATGTGCAACTTGAAATAAGATCTACATAGAGGATTGTTGAGAAGAGGTTCTTGAGTTTGTAAATAGATCACTGAATGTGAGGAAGTTTGCAATAGAACCTAAAATAATTGACAAGGGGATTTGTGTTGAGGTTTTGTGAGGCCTTAAATATAAAAAGAGGAAGAAGAAAATGACATTTGCTATTGGATGGATTCTTATGATTCATGGACTTGACAAAATCAAAGAGATATTTTGGAAAATTAGAGAGAGAGAGGGGGGTGGAATGATAGAGTTGAGGAAACAAGTGAAAGCAATAGAAGCGGAGTTAAAAAGGAGAAGATCCCTTCATCATAAAAGAGATAATAATAATTCTATTTATCCTTCTAATGATATTTTGAATGCAAGAAAGAAAGAAGATTCAATGGAGTGTCATGTATGTGACACAAAAGAAAAGGAAGAGGATGAATACAAAGTGATTGATAAACCTGAAGTTGAGAAATACTTATTGAAAGACATAGAGAATGAGATAAAAGTGATTGTAGTAGAGGAAATTTCTTGCAAAGGCTTAAAAATATTGATAGAAAAAGAAGAAAATGAAGAAATAGTTGCAATAGTGAATGAAACTGAAGTAAATTTTGATTTTACTAAATATTTTTATGAAGATGGATACATGAGCAAAATGAGATTGCAAAAAAAGAGATTCCTTTGGAGGATATTAATCACATTCAAGAAGATGATTTGTTAATGAATATTGCAACAATAGAGGTCGATTGGAATTCCTTGGTTAGAGATCAAAGAAGTGAAGCAGTTGTATGTCTTGTTGAATGCATGAAGGAAGTGAATAAAGTTGAAGGTCTAGCAAAGGTTGATAAGGACCCGATGAAGATGACCTCGTGCTTGGAGAGTATGTCACTTCAACTGAAGGGAATGAGAAAGAAGATGACTTACCTAGGTAAAAGTACAAATTTGTGTCACACTTTATGCCAACTTATCAACACAACTGAATTTAAGTATTTCTAACAAAAAATTAGTGTTGGTCAAACATGTGGTCAAGTTATATTCATTCTAACTAAGTTAGATATGTGTCACAATTTTTTTGATTGGAAGTGTCTATTGAATGCATATTTTAGATAGCTTTGGGTCTAATTACCAAAAAAAATAAAATTATTTTAGAAAAGCAATGTTTCAACAAATCCTACTCCTTTTGTTGATATTTTAAATATATACATATATATATATAAATACCCTTTTGTAGATTTATAAGTGAGCTTTTCTAAAAATATATCTTTTTAATATTTTAATTACTTTTTATATTTTTGGAAAACAATCATCAGTATGAAAAATATACAGTTGATTATCTTGTCATGGAAAAATAGTAAAAATTTTGAAAAAAATATGATGCAATAGAGGAAAGAATCTATATCAAGAGGATATAATTTATTTCTATTTAGGATGAGTAGCTAAGACAAATGGTGACATCAAATGGAAAGAAATATTTAAGTACACATAATTTTTCATTTTACATTTAAATATACATTTATAAAAATATTGCAAGGATATATCAATTCACTAAAGTTTCGCATTATATATACACACAAAAATTGAATAAAAGAAAAAGAAAAAATACTATATAAAGGTTGACGGACGATCTAACTCTAATTTTAGCATTTTATCAACAACTAAATTTTACTTTTTATTTTATCAAAAACTATATATTTATAAAAAAATTTAAAAAATTTAAAAATTATAAACATAAAATACATTAAAAATTAATCATTTCATTAGTTTACATCATTTAAAAGTGCTCAACATAAATCTCACTTTTTAGTGGCTCAATTTAAAAACTTGAATCAATGTTGACCATTTCCTTTATAAAAGTGTGGTACAACTTTGTACTTTTACCCACCTAAGGAAGTTGCAGTAGTAGTGGCAGGTGGTGAAGAAGATAGTGCAAAAAAGAGGTATTTTTTTATGAATCGTGTGACATTGAATTTGGGATGGATTTTTATATTCAAGTAAAAGCGAATGATGATGGTTTGCATGTTATGGGTGAGTTAGTTCAATAGGATTTTTCTAGTGACGTGTGGTATGCAAAGAAAGATTTGTATGGTATTGCAGAGTTTAATGTAGGTACATTTTGGTGGAGGTGGTTAGATTACAATAGATTGAATCCTAGAAAAATGGAGGAAAAAAAGAGTTACACATTGAGGAGGTAGTCAATTTATGGTGAAATTGGTTCCACATTTATCAATTTGAGTACAAAGTGGCATTGCCAGGGAAGGATACTCATTCTAGTCAAGTGGTGGAAGAGAAAAAAAACATCAAAGATACCAATTTCAATGATGGAGTTTGTTGAGGATTGTTTACAATCTTAAAGGGTGGTACTACCACTCAACTCTATTTTGTGAATCTATGTTCACAAAGATTTCCCTACCTCAAGTGTCTAATGTAGGAGCATTTATAGTGCAAGAGAAATCACGCATCATCCAGAGAGAGAGAGAGAGGGGGGGGAGGGAGGAAAATTCCCAAGAAAATGGGGGATCAAAAAAAGAGGGAAAAATAAAAAATGGGTGATTTTAAAAATAAAAATAATAAAGTTACTTTTTATAAATTAATATATAAAAGCTCATAGGATCATAATAGGTGTCATTTAATATTTTGCATCTTGCATTTAATTTTTGTGGCAAGGTAGTTATATCTACTCTCTCCAAACTTTATCTCATATTCATTGTGATTGTAATCTCTTGAGTGGTAAGTGCCTATATAAGAAAGGCATATGAGCAGTTTTAAGGAGCTCTCTTTTCTTCAATAAGTTGTAATGATCTCATCTTGTAAATATTGTAAGGATTTTATCTTGTAGAGGTTCTAATGATCTCATTTTGTGAGAAGTTGTAAAGATCTCATCCTCAAACACTTGAGAGCATTGTAAGAATGCTTCAACATTTGGAAGCATTCAAAAGAAAGTATTTTTCAGCATTATGAATCTACATAAGTTTTGAAGCATTTTTGTTCTCTCTTTGTCTCTATGTTGTTATGTTTTTTGTATGAGTTTGTAAGGGTAGTGTGACCCTTCATAAAGTGGTATCAGAGCATGTATTGCGTGTGTAAGGAGAGTAGACTTCATCAAGTGGTATCAGAGCTAGATATCTTGAGCGTGTAGATAGATTTTCAAATGTGAGGCAATCGACACCAGGACTTCGGGTTGTGTAAAATTATATGAAAGCATGTTGGTTTTCCTCTAATAGAGATTGAATTAGCTAGGAAGGTCCACAAAGTTCCTCCACTAAGAGAGAGTGGGTAGAGGAAGTGAGACATGTGTCTTGTAGAAATATTTTTTGGGTAGAGGATAAATGAATGTGAGTTTATTCCATATGTATGTGCAACTTGAAAGAAGATTTGCATAGAGGATTATTGAGAAGAGGTTTTTGAGTTTGTAAACAGATTGTCAAGTGTGGGGCAGTTTGCAATAGATCCTAAAATATTTGATAAGGATATTTGTGTTGAGGTTTTGTGAGGCCTTGAATATCGAAAAGAGGAAGAAAAAAATAAAATTTATCATTGGATGGTTTCTTAAGGTTCTTGGACTTGAGAAAATCAGAGAGAGAGAGAGAGAGAGAGAGAGAGAGATTTGGGAATGATATAGTTGAGAAAACATGTGAAAGAAATAGAAGTAGAGTTACAAAGGAGAAGATCCATTCATAAAAAAAGAGATGATGGTAATTCTATTTATCTTTCCAATGATATTTTGAATGTAAGAAAGAAAGAAAGATGTAATGGAGCGTCATGCATGTGGCACACAAGAAGAGGAAGAGGATGAATACGAAGAGATTGATGAACTTGAAGTTGAAGAATACTTATTGATGTTGAGATGATATGGTATTGTTGTCAAGACCTATGATCTAGAATTTTGTGCTCTAGATGATGTACAACGTTGATCTATCCTATACAGTGTGCTATGATGATGAGTAGTGTGAGTTTTATCCTTGATTCAGACATGGAAGTACTTCTTTTTGGGACAACAATAGAAGATAAATAAGTGTAAAATAATGAAGATTAAACCTTTGATATTGGTTGTTGTGTTCAAAGCTTATTCTAAGTTTACTCTTTGCTATCTGGATATTCTATTGGCACCTTCAAATTCTAAAAGAATTTGAAGTGACCATGTTAAAATTTTGTCAAAGCATAAAAGATCACCCCTAAAAATCTACATGAAATGGATTAATTTGAGAGCCCATAAGTTTGATGTTTGATGAGTGTGTTGAGTGTTTTAGGTGATCAGATTCCTAGGAACTCTGAAATGATTTTCTTTGAGGAGAGGCAAAACCAAGGTGTCAGGGCCTCGAGACCATGACTCCCATTTTGGGGTTTTGGAGTTTGAAGGCATGATACACTGATAAGGTCTCAATGAAAAGTGCATAAAGAACATGATGAATAATAATTTTGGGTCATCAAACTCCAACATCTTTGTAGGATATTGGGATCTGAAAGCCCAATAATATAGGATTAAGGTTTAAGACAGTGAACATGCACAAGAACAAAACCAAAGAGATGAATTCTACAACCTCTAAATCCTAAAAACAAGCTAAAAATCCTAAAACAAACATGTTAGACTAAGAAACAAAAACTAAGGACTAAAAATAAGAAAGAAACCAAACCAAACTTTAAAAAAACTAAGGCACCAAGAAAACCCTACCTCGCAAAAAGAAACGAATGAGGTTGAAGCCACGACCAATCGATCAAGCAGAATGACTCACCAACCAAAACAACAAAGAAACAAATAAAAGAGGTTTCCTAAAGGCCCAAAAATCAGATCGTCGAGAGAGAGAAATCCATGGCTTCGTGATCGCGGTGTGCACAAATGAGGCACCCGACGATATTATATAGGCTCAGTGGCGGGGTGACGTCAGTCGATGCCACAACCACAAAGATCGCAGTATCGGGCTTTTGCTGTGTTGGGAGTATGGATTACCTTGTCAACACCAAAATTCCACCACCTGCGATATACTAACTTCAGCAAGGGATCGAAGTTTCGGGCCTCAATATATCAATGGTATGGGTTACGCTGACAACTCTGAAATCCCGAAAAGGCAACTTTAACACTTTATTAAGGGGTTTCTAAGGGAAAAAACTTAAAAACTGAAAGGAAAAAAGACAAAACAAGACCACCCAAACCTATCCTAAAAAACATCCAACTATAGAGAGCTTGGGGGCCACAATTTGACTCACTAAGAAACCAACTAGACTAGACTTAGGGACAACAAAATAAGAAGCAAAAATAATAAAGGGGTCTCAAGTGGATCAAACGGGGTGTGAATTATGGAAGCTCAACAAGAGAATCTATGAAAATTATGACAAATCTCATAAGATTCTATGACAATTCTTATGATGGTCTATTACATATTCCTTACACAGGTGGACATGCATGAGAGATGTCTTATGAAATCTATAAGAACATTTTTAAGAGGCAAATTTTAGGGATAGGCATGAGATTTTTCTAAGTGGTTTTTTTGTCTTTTTGTTTTATAGTACCACAATGGTATTCATCCTCACAAATCCCTATAAATTGGGGGCTTGAGCTAGAGTTATTTATTCATTCTTGTTCAGTTTCCAGGATAACAAAGTGTTGTCAAATTTCTACAAAGGTCAATAGAGAAGTGTATTATTTTTGTATTCTTTATTGGATTAGTAATATACTTGCCTCTCTTTCTATGGTGGATTTTTTTGTGAAAGATTTTTTCCACATAAATCTGGTGTTTTATGTGCAATGATTTTCTAGTTCTTATTTGGATTCTGTAATCACTTGATTAAGGGTAAATCTTTGGTTTTAGATTTAATGCATTAATATTCAATTTAAATTCATATAATAAGATTTATTCACCTTGTTTTACAATATTGTGCCTATGTTGGGTCATTGTGTTCACATTATTATTAATGTGTGCATGTGTGTGTGTGCGCGCATGCATGTGTGTGTGTGTGTTATCTTATTTTAATGTAAATGGTTTGGGCGTGTAAATTGGCACTCAAGGATTTATATCATTTGGTACCTTTAAAATAAGTTATTTAAGATGTGTATGCTAGTTATAATCGAATAAATATTAGTATTTATAAGATATATATGTACATTTATAATGGTGAAACTTGTACACCTATGTTTGTTCCCTGTTTAATTTTGTGGTCATTTTAATAATATCTTAATGCAACTATGTATAGACAAATGACACACTATTGTGCAAAGTCAAGTTCATTTCCTATATCGTTTCTCACCGATTTAACTCATCCTCACATCATTTATCTATTTATATATTTGTATACATCCCTCATTTATCGTACCTATTATAAAACCCCTTGTTATACATTTATTTTACACTTCATTTTTATTTTTTTCATGTTTAGGCTCAATTTACAAATGCGAGATCAACTCTAACCCAAAAATTTGACCCCAAAATTTTCTATTTTCAAAACTAAATTTTGACCATTCTTTCTAACATAGAGCCAACTAAACATATTTATGCACAATTAATTGTGTGTCCTTTCATTTAAAGGAATTTGATTGTATTCATTTAGACATACTATCATATCCAAAACTCAAGTTGTCATTTACATTCAAGGAGTATGTTAGGAAACTCTTCTATTGATGCCCTTAATTATTTGCACAAGCATAAAATTAGTTCATTTTGTATTAACTCAGAAGAATGTTTAATAATCCTACAACTTTCAAATAGTCTAATACTACCAATAATCAAAGAAAAGTAAACATAAATGAACCATGAAAAACAAGATTTGCAGCGCAGCATAGTTCATGCCAAGTGCAGATAGGGTGGTTCAAAGTTAGAAGAAAGAGTTACAAAGTTCATTGGAACAAGATCGAAGCTTTAAGAATTATGAAGAGTAATACAACAATGTGATTAATATAGTATATACTTTCTTATGGTTCATATAACTTTTAATGACAAAATTTATGCATGAGATGAAGTTTAAAGATCAGGAATTGTGAAGAGGAGATGAGTGGAAAATGACAACCAAATTTGAAGCCAATGGAATTGAGATGTAAAGAAACTTGCAATTGCAGTCTGTTATTGCAAGTACTTTTTCCATAGCTTAATTCTATTTCCTTGAGACATTACTTCTTGTGCATGGCTATTGGGGTTATAGGTCCATTACAACTATGGTAATCAAATAGATACTTAAACATATGTCACTTTAATTTATGTTAGTAAGACTTTCAACAACAAAATAGAAGATAAAATTTTGATTATGATTAACCAAATCAAAATATTTCAGTCAAGTGGTGTAGCCCTCAAATATCACCAAAAATATGATAGGGCAACATAAGTTTTATATGGCATTCACAGAAATTTTCCATCTCTTCCTACTAGTTTAACTTTGTTGCTCAAAGCCTAACATAAATTTACTATATCATTTTATTCCCAAGAACAAATCAACTATTCTAACAAACACAGGGAGAGAGCGCTTCTAAAAGCATATTGGAGAAAATATGGTGCTGAAATTTTTTATGCTATCAAACTGAATTAATGAACTAACCTACCTTATGACAAGCACCAAAATATATAATACTAGGCAACAAAAATACATGCGCTACATTTCCTAACTTTTATTGAGAATATAGTCAAAACCTGCGTACTTCAAAATAATGCATGTGATAGAGTAGTTCCTTAATGTTATTACTACTTGAAAAAATAGATTCGCCTAAGAAAACATATAACAATTCATAAGGAAATGTTGGTGGTTGAGAAACAAAGACCACAAGGAGTTGAGCAGTGGTAGCAACCATAAACTGAGTCGTCTCTAAAGATATCTTATTAGGCCCTTTCAAGCCAAGAAAATATAGTAAAAAATAAAAGAAAAGCCAAAGAGAGAGAGAGGAGAAGCACAGCTAATATAACTTTAACTTTATACAGTGCTCAGTATTGATTTTTGTAGCATTGGTATTACTTTATATGCATTAGAGACTATGAGTGTTTGCATGAAGGTTTTATCTAATATGCTTTAGAGATTGTGAGGTATAGTGTTAAGGCCATGAAGGTGTGAAAGTGAAACCATAAGTTGCATTAAGAAGAAAGCCATGAACTTGACCATAATTGTGATAAATGTTGAGCTTTCACTTGCATTTTATTCTAGCCATTCAATTTGAGTTGTCTATGTACCCACCTAGAGTTTTATCTTGAAATGGTACACTTTTCTTTTGTGTTGTGAAAGTCTTTCGGACTGGCTGGCATTGCTTTGTTGGCTATCAGCCCTTATTTTGAGCCTGATTCCTGGCTTCATAATGTTTGAGGGAGGTATTGTTGATCTATGTTGTACCTATGTATTGAAGCTTGAGCAATGTTATATATGTTATAGAAATAGAAGATGCAGAGAGAAATATTGGAACATTCTACTGACCCTCAAAAGACATGTTTGAGTGATAGGAAGGTGCACAATGCACTTCTTGACCACTCCATTGTATTTCTTTTATTGGAGATGTATCTACTAAACCAATGGTACTTACACATTGGGGAAACATTGAATCTTTTCAATAGAATGATACTCTCACTATAAAACTAAAGGATATTATTTCTTGACTATTCAGGTCCATCTTGTATGGTGTAAAAGTGACCACACTTCTATGAACCATTACATGCAAGGTTACTCAACAATGAGGCCTCACAAAGCGGCTCATAGCTCTCTATGCATGGAGTTGCAAGGGACTATGATGAATTTGCTCTCAGCTAGAGCTACAAACTAGTGACCTTGCTAGTCAACCACACAATGAGAGATTCACAATGAAGACAAGGGCAACAATGCCAATATCCCCAAATGGAATCAAGGTATGAAAATGCAATGCAAACTAATATGAATATGCAAGATTAATCTACCAAAATGAAAGTACAATGCAACTATGAAAGGAAATAGCAATGGATTACAAATCCCCTAATCAAGCTATGTGAAGCTAATCTATTGCATAAAAGGAAACTAAGCTAATATGTCATGATTATGTAACTAAACAAAGGAACTATGCAACTAAATGAGATGCAACAATGAAAAGCAAGTCTTCGAAGCTTGATGTAGAATGTCTTCAATAAGCTCCAAATAACCTAGAAAACCTGCAGCATAACATTAGCATAAAAGAGATGGATATGCAAATGAAGGAGAGAGCTCTCCTTTTATAAGAAGTGAGGTGAAATGGACCATTGAGATTAAGAGGCAAAAGACTTAATCAACGGTGGAGAAAAATGGAAGCTTGATCCTTGTGCACAAATATCCTCCAATGAGAAAATAGGAGTTGACTTTTGTGTCCATATGAGACAAAAAGTACTTTTTCTCTTTTTATAAAATAAAAATAATATTTTATTTGTGCAACATAGGATAAGAAGAAAAGTGGGGATTTTTTATTTAAATAAAAGGGGAGGAAATTCCTTTTAATTAAATAAAGGCTTAGGATTAAATGGTTAGCCCATAGGATAAAAATCCAATATATGATCGAAATTAAGATTTGATTAAGAAATTGATACAGAAATTGAAAATATTGATTATTGATAAAACTGATTCATGGTTGATAAATCAAATAAATGGGGCCCAAAGTCTAGGTGACCATTTTTGGGTGCATACATTTGCCCCTCTTTGACTAATGTGTGATCATTTCGGGAACACATGTAGTCAAAGAATGAAGTTGAAATGTGAGATCGATCTGGGATCACAAAACAACTCAAATGTGAGGTCGATTTGGGATCATATCCGAACAAAGCATAAACAAAGGCCTTTGAACATGAGGTCGATTTGGGATCACATTCAAAGTAAGAGATAAGAATCTCAAATTTGAGCAAAAGCTCACAAAAGATGTCTGAATCAGGAAAATCAAGAGAATCAGGGATCACAAAAACAACTCAGATGTGAGGTCGATTCGGGATCATATTCGGACAAAGCATAAACAAAAGCCTTTGAACATGAGGTCGATTCGGGATCACATTCAAAGTAAGAGATAAGAATCTCAAATTTGAGCAAAAGCTCACAAAAGATGTCTGAATCAGGAAAATCAAGAGAATCAGGGATGAGAATCCCATAGGTACTGCCCCCTCGGAATCAAAATTGAAATCAAATAGAGGAGAATAGCAAATCGATAAAAGATGATCAAATCAAAATGAAATCATAATCGAAGATAAATGATAACAAGATAACCATTAGGCCATGAAAACATGCCCCAATGATGAAGTAGAAGAATAGAAATAGAGCGGATGAAAGACTAGAAAATTGAGAGACATGGAAAGGCAGAAATTCCATCAAAGATCGAAGAATTATGCCTCAAAAGGTCAGTCAACTGCATAAGAATGAGAAAACTTGGAAACGTGACTCAGATTTTGATTTCGAGTCCGAAAATGGATAGAAAATGATGTGATATGAAAGATCAGAAATGAAAGATATGATCAAGAAGAATCAAAAAATGAGCACAGTTGACCAACTAGTCCGTAGATGATAAAAAGGAGAGCTCTCTCCATATGCAAGATGCAAAAACTAAACTATGATGAACCTAAGAATGCCAGCTACTATGAAAAGTGGTTGACTTGCAAAGTCACAATGCTTATAGACATCTAATTATCATCATCGAGCGTTAGGTAGTGATGTAAGATCATACAATGCACACTAGCATGACTATGTGGATATGAGGATGATCTTTATCAGATAAAAATGTGGAAATCCCACCTAGGCATCAAAGACATGGAGGTCAAGATGACTAGTGCAGTGAGATCACCTAATTTTGTTATGGCGAGATTATGCTTGTATCAAGACATAAGAAGGTCAAGATGGCTATAAGCATGCACTCGCAAAACAGTCAAGGATAATACCTTGTCAATCCATAGTGTCAAGTAGGACCAGAAAAAATGCTCATGACAGTTAGGACTAACAAAATATACCCACAAGCAGATAAAGAAATAAAACATGTTCTCAGTCCCTCAGTCTTCTAGTGATGCATCATCGAAAAACTTCTCAGGGAGAGACCACTCATCAAAAAAATCCTCATAGACAGCACAAAGAAAAATAAAGTCAACATATCTCAAGCGAGTTGATTGTTTTAAGTGCATGTGTGTTGGTCATAGAGTCAAACTCTGAGTATCACATCTACAAATGAGCAATATCGCATCATACTTAGACTATTGGGTAAGACATCCGATAAGTGTTAAGAAACACTTGACGCAAGGGTAGTGTTAAAAAACACAGTTTGGGGTGGTGTTGAAAAACACCTGTTTGTGAAATGCCCCAAGAGACAAATGCACCTAAAGGACCTATGCTAACAGGTATGCCCCCTAGACAAAGACAAAGACCAATTCCAGACCAAGTCAAATAAGGTCAAGACATGATGGAGAAAGGCTAAGTGTCGAGGACACATTCTAAAAGACAAGGGTGCAAAGGCCTCAAGTAGCGCCTGTTTCCAAGTTTTCACTACTTGGAATCTTTTTAATTTTTCAATTTTTTTGTATTTTTGCTACCAAGGTGCCTATTTCCAGGTTTTCACCAAGGCACTTTTTCTTTTTTTTTTGAATTTTTTGCATTTTTTGTATTTTTTCAAGACTGTATATGCTTTTTAGGATTTTTTCAGCATCATATATATATATTTTTGGTATTTTTTCAAGATCATAAAATATGTACAAAGGATGCCCCCAGACAGAAATGAGCATCAAGGATAGAACTTCTTTAGGTGCAAAATGTTGATGGGCTCAGGGAACTGTTCTCCATCTTCATTCGACAGTAAATATGCACCTGTACCAAAAGCTGCTATAATAATGTATGGTCCAAGCCAATTAGGTTCGAACTTGCCTTTTTGTTCTCTATTCTGTTGATTCTTAGGGTTCTCTCTCAAAACAAGATCACCTATCTGAAATTCCCTAGGGCAAAAATTCTTGTTGAATGCTTTGGACATACGCTTCTGATATACTCTCATGTGATCAAAGGAAGTCTTACGCTTCTCATCTAGAAGTTCTAGTTCTTGTAACCTCATGGCACGGTAATCCTCATCTGTAATCAAACCTTTGAGAGAGATTCTACGTGAAGGTATCTCTACTTCTAAAGGCAACACTACTTCAGTGCCATAGGTAAGAGCAAAAGGGGTAGCTCCTGTAGGTGTACGAATGCTAGTTCTATAAGCCCATAGTGTTGGATTGATTTGTAAGTGCCAATCCCTAACATTCTTGTGTACTATTCTATGAAGGATTTTAAGAATGGTTTTATTAGAGGCTTCTGCCTGTCTGTTTCCCTATGGAAAATAGATGGAGGACCAATGTTGTTTGATTTTAAACTTTTTGCATAAATGCTTTAGGTCCTTGTTCTTGAATTGACCTCCATTATCAGTAATAATCTCAGAAGGCACTCCAAATTGGCAAATAATATGATTCAGGATAAACAGGGAAACTGTTTTGCCTGAGGCAACAAAAAGAGGGACTGCCTCTACCCATTTTGTGAAATAATCAATAGTTGTGATGATAAACTTATGTCCACCTAATGAGTTGGGGTGAATTTTCCCCACAAGTTCAAAGGCCCAGCGCTGAAATGGCCAATGAGAAATAGAAGGAATTAGCTCCCTACCTGGAGCATGAATCAGGTTTCCATGTTTTTGACATTTCTCACAAGACTTAGAGAAAGCTACTGCATCTGTCTGCATTCAGGGCCAGTAATACCCCACCCTAAGCAACCTTCAGGCCATGGCAAGACCATTAGAATGTCCACCACAAATGCCCTAGTGGATGTCTGCTAACGCTTGGTTGGATTCCTCCTTTTCCAAGCACCTAAGAAGTGTCCCATCTAAACCCCTCCTACACAAATCACCAGAGATAAGGGTGTGGCAAGAGGCGTTACGGATGAGGTTTCGGCATTCAGAATGGTTGAAAGTGTTAGGGATGATGCCATCGTGTAGATATGAATAGATAGCACCATAGCTGGAAGACTCATGACTAACCAAGGTACAAATGACATGGCTTTCAGATGAGTCAAATATGGGATGGTGTAGCTCTTCCACCAAAAATTTGAATCTTGATTCATGTTGTTCCAACTGAAGGAGTGAAGCTAATGTGGCCATAGCATCTGCAGCTTTGTTCTCTATCCTCGGGATCTGTTGAAATGTCACAAATGTAAAGTAACATCTCAATGATTCAACCATCTTTTTCTTCAGCTGATAGAGATTGAGCTAGGTGCACTATTTGGGGAGCTTCTTCTGTATTCACATTCACTGGTTGCGTAGGCTCAATGAGAATTGATGACCTGTCTTGGAAGTAACTTGGCAAGTTATTAAGTACCCCATCCTTAGGCGCCTCAAAGAGGTTTTCACCCTCGGATACATCTTTTCTTTTTACTATTTTTGGTTCTGACACCACCACAAAGTGGTTTTCGCCATCAGACCTTTTTTTCTTTTTTTCTTTTTCTTTTATTTTTAGACTGAGGTACTTAATATCAGGCCCCGTCATACTTGTTGTCTGTTCACTGGTGGAAGAGACTACAAGTTCAAGAGCATTCAGATAGCAAGCAATTTCGTAGTCATTCTGAAAAGTGAGGAGTTCAAGCTCTTGATGTTGCTGAGACCAGTCAATTAGGTCGTAGTGAACAAGGGGTAAGTCAATGACTAGTTCAACATTGTTTATGTGGAAGGTGTTATCTCTGGTGACCATACAATCGGGATTCATCAAGTCCCCTCCTAAGATACCCGAGTCAGGATTTGTCCTACCAAACGAAGCGTCATCCACTAAGGCAATTCGAGGAGTACAATCCTGTAGTCCTACACTAAGCTTGTTGGTCACATCGGGTTGAGTACTATAAGTATGGACAACATCCATGTCCAAATCAACTGTTGCATCTGAAAGTGAGTCCCATTCGAACTCATGTGAGTCTATTTTTGAATCATTATTTGGGCCTTGTGATGTAGAAGCCTCAAGATTGGGAAGAGTTTCCCCTTCTCTAACACTAGCATTGTTACTATCCGTCGCAGCTAGGATAACAACACTTGCCATTGTCAATCTAGCATTCATATAGTCACTATCTGTCGCAGCTAGGATAGGAGTACTGTTAGTTGTCAAATCTTTTGAATCTCTCCAAAGGAGATTTGTTGAAGGCACCCAATCATCAGACATGTCTTGTTGATTGGAAAGATTAGGTGTGTAGTCTGAGTCATTGTCACTGTCTGTTGCAGCTGAGACAGGGACACTTTTTTGTTTCTTATTTTCAAAACCTAAGCCAATTGTTGACTTATTCCTTCGTCCAAAAAGGGCATGGTTAAGAGGTTCAGCCTTAGCATCCAACCTATGACTAAGGGGACCATGTCCTAGATAACCCATATTCTTGACCAATGTATACCCTCTCCCATAAGCTCTAGGGGAAGGTGCAAAATTCTCATTATGTAGGTATTTCTCTTCTCGATAAATCTAGTCCCTAACGGCAACCTCTTCTTTTTCCTCTTGAATCGAAACTGAGGATTCCACAAACTTATCGAACAATGTCATGGCCGAACACGAGGGCTTCATTTCTTGAGAAGGTTGGCCATAAGACCTAGGGGAAATTGGCAATTTTGTGAATGAATCCAATTTGTAATCCCCCATACCAAGATCTATGGTCTTGAATTTATTCTTGCATTTTTCAAATGTAGTATCAAAAGATTTAGCCTCCCTATTCAAAGGAATGTGAGACCCTACTGAAATTGTGTTGACTGACAGTGTGCTGTCCCTAGGTATGCAAACTTCTATTCCATTGTAAGGGAACTTTACACACTGATGATAAGTAGACGGGACCACTTGCATCTCATGTATCCATGGTCTACCTAACAAAATATTGTAAGCCAAAGGACCGGCATCAACAATCTGAAACAAAATATCTTTCTCTACAGGACCAATTCGGATAGGAAGAATAGCCAATCCTTTAGAACTACGTTTTTCTTCATCATAAGCCTTGATAGTTATCTTCTTCCTTGTGTCAATGACTTCTTCTAAATAACCCAAGGCCTTCAATAAGCTCAAAGAACAAATATTAAGCCCAGCACCCTCATCTATCAACACACGCCTGACATGGGTCTTGTGGATCATAACCTCTATATGAAGGGCCAAATTGTGTGGGTGGCTTAATGACTTGTCATCTTCTTCTGAGAATGTAAGGTAGTGAGGGCTAGCCAAGTGGTTGACCATATTCTGGAATTGATCTACATCTATATCATTAGGGACATTAGCCGCTCGCAAGGCATCCTCAAGGACACGCTTATGCTTAGGGGACAATTCCAAAAGCTCAAAGATAGATATCTGCGCCGGTGTGTGTTGTAATTGATCAATAAGGTTATAGTTCGAATCAGGACCAATGGCAGATTTAGGGAGAGCACCTTTTGACACGGGCTACTTAGATTTACTAGAGTTGGGACCTCTACTAACAATGGGAGCTTGAGACTGACTCCTAGTGATTGCATTGAGGGGTTCAGACATCCTTCGTGAGTGAGGACCTCTTAGTACCACAATGGGTCCTTCATCAGGCATAGGATTTGAATCCACATCATATCCATAAGGGTCTTTCCCTCTTATCATGTTGACATTATCATCAACAACTTCAAGCATATTAATAACATTTTTAGCATTTGTGTAGGTGTAGTTGATAGCAGCCTTGTCGTTCTTGTTGTTAGAATTCTCTCCTTTCTCATATTTGGGCAAGGGTTCTTTAAAAGCTTTGTGATCCACATTAGTGGTTAAACCATCAACTTGTAATCGTCCACTTTCAATGAGATCTTGGACAAGATGCTTAAGTTTAAAACAATTTTCTATATCATGTCCAATTCCATTGTGAAAGACACAAAAAGTCTTCTCATCCCACCAACGAGGCTTAGGATCTGGTATGCAGTGCTTTGCAGGATCTTGGGGGTGCGCCAAATTATGAGCAATTAACATCTTGAAAATGTCTGCATAGGAGTCCCCAATTTTGGTAAATTGCCTCTTTTATGTTTTAGGTCTCACTTGATACTTGGGTTTATTCTCTTGTTGTGCTGAAGATGTTTGTAGCTTCATGGCTTGGATTGCATTGGAGAGATTAAGAACTCCTTCATTCTTAGGTTGAGATGATTCAACAACTCCGTCATTGACCACTTGCTTATTCTTGTTCCAATAAGGGTTCTTTTTGTCCTTATTACCATTATTATTGTTGTTTTGGCCATTATTGTTATTAGTTGTTTTGGCCAAAAAAATTTGTTCTTTTAGGACATCCTCTATGCGACATGCCACTTCTACCATGGTATCAAAAGAATTAAATGGGATCTTCCTTACTTCATACCTTAGCTCTGGTATTAAATTGCTCACAATGATGTCTATTCTTTCTTCCTCAGGAATTGTCCTAGGATACTTTGAGCATACCCGTCTCCATCTTTGCAAGAAGGTGACAAAAGGTTCTCCCTGGTTTTGTTTGAGTTTGCACAAATCAAGCATTGTGACTGACCTAGATAGATTGTATGCAAAATGTTGGACAAATCTTTGGACAAGTTCTTTAAATGTCTTCACTGGAGGAGTAAGGTTGGTGAACCACTCCATAGCTTGACCTTTTAGACTCCTTGGGAATAATCTCATTAAATAGGAGTCTTCATGGTGAAAAGCAAAGCTCATTATATAAAATTGTCTAACATGGTCATGAGGATCGCCAATGCCATCATATTTGTCATAAGTTGGGAACTCAACCTTCTTAGGAAATTCAATCATCACCACACTTTTGTCTATATGGTTGGGACATATGGAGTCCAAATTAAATGTGCTCTTAGGAGCCCTCATCCTTTCTATATCCTTTTGCATTTGCATGATCACCTCATTGGTTGAAGGATTTTGTTTCTTAATCTTTTGGTAGACATCAAAATTATATGGGACCTTAGCACCTTTGTTGATGAGACTTTCTAGGAATTGGTCCTTGTTTTGTTCCACATATCTTTCCACATATGCTTGAAAAGTTGGTTCTTGTTGCTTAGTCATAAAATCCATTTTATCAAAGTTGGCATAACTTCCTCCATGTCGTGAACCATGATGTGCTCATTGGAAGGGTTGTTTTGAAAGTCTATGAGGTGACCGTCTCCTATGGTGATCATATCTTGAAGTCCTTCTTCCTCTAGGACTTGGGGACCTTGAGGGCATCCTTGACCTTCTTCTAGGACTTGGTGAAGGGGTAGATGGGGGTGAGTTGGTCCCACTATTGGTACCCCTCCCATTAAATTAATTTTGGAGTTGTTGTGCATAGAGCCTATCTTCTTCTTCTTGGGTGATCCTTTTTCTTATGTCCAATAACGCACGTTCCTCTTCCTCTAGTTGTCTAAATTTCTCCTTTTTGGCGGCTTGTTCATCTAGATAGGCTTGCTTCTCCCTTTCAATGCTTTTCAATCTCGTATTTGCATATCGAGAGGTATCTTTAAGTGGAGAAGATTGTCTTGAATGCCTTATTGTGTTGGCTGCGTTGATGTGATGGTCACTAGATTCGTTGTTCTGGTCCTCGTGTTGTGACCCTGAATCTAAGTGAGTTTTCCTATAATGTCTCTCAGCTCGTTGATGAGCATCAAAATACCTTGTGTTGTTGGGGGGTGACCCGGGTGGACTAGCATGAGAAGAACCACCATACACTCTGGCACTCCCATGTCGTTGGAAAATATCCTCAAGATTTTGATTCATGGCTTCTCTTTGTTGTTGAGTGAAAATGTAACTCATGTCCATACTTGATGAAAGTGGTGCTAAAAAGGTGCTCACTTCACTAGGATTACCTTTTGGATTAAAACAAACCTCAGATTCACTTTTAGGAGATTGATCGAAAAGGGGTTCTTTTCCCTTGTGCTATTGACGAGTCTTAATTGGTGGTAACTGGCTAAAGGCAACAGGGGGTCGCTTCCCTTGATTGACTTGGTACCTTATTGTAACTGACATGAAAGAAAGATATTCTTGATGATGGGTCAATCTTTCAAAGTGTCAATTCCAACCTAGGATAATTGAGATTCTCTATTGTCCAAAGAGAAGATGAAAAGATAGAAAAATAAAAGGCGTCACCAACACTGTCAAAGAGGTACTTCAAATCAAAGGGTGAATACCCTTGCACTTTTGAATCAGGAGGTTGGACTTAGCCAAAATTCAAATTGAAATTGAGATATATGAAAAATGATTTGGACAATAGTAGGATCAGAATTCTCCAAGGGTGTAATCAACAATTTTAAAGACAAACTGTTCACTAGGAATATCTTTCTAACTTGACAAATTATTTTCAAGGTAACCTTATAAATCAATTGAGATGATCCCTAGAAGGCTAAAATCAAAAATTTACGATCAAAACAGGTCTCAAACAGCAAGGTCAGATAACCTATTCAAAGGCCAAGTCATACTAAAAGCAACTTAATGATTGAAACTAAGAATACTGCTGAAAATTCTCAAGCGACAGACTCCAGGCAAAGCAGGCGATATACCTAAGACCGAGTGATACTTCGCATGATGTCAAGCAATAGACCTCAAAATTGACAGGTGACAGACCTAATAACTGTTAGGCGATACAGTTCCATGCGAACTATCACGCAATATTTCTCTCTTAAGCAGGCGATGTTGATGCAGTTTTTGACCAATTTATGCAAAATTTCAAGTTTTTAAGGTCTGATTTTGGATTCTCTGAATGTTAGGGTGAAAATGTCTGATTTCAATCACAAATTTAACAGCATTTGGACAGGTTTGCAAATAGTAGGGGATCAAACATGTCTTCAAACACTTGAAACAAGGGCAAAAGCAACCTTGCCAAGACAAACACTTGTGATATTCAAAAGTAAAATTGCACCCTATGAATGCTATCGATTATTTGTATGTTGAGAATGTTTACACTGGTATCACACAATCGAAGACAATTCAAACAATATCTACCTACAAGACAAGGCTCAATACTTACCAACTTAGCCCACAACTTGATGCCCCCTTGCCTCACACCAAGTGGTTGCCCACAAGAGATATTGGCTTTGTCATGGAAGTGTCAAACAACACAACCAAAGGGACACATATGGTGAGTATCTTGGGGTGATCCAGGTTAGTCCACTTGGATCAATCCTTGCACTAAGAAGATAAGCGGCTAAAATAGGTGGCCTCTAACCTATGGTTCTTAGTAAGGGCTTCCGTTCATAACACCCCTCTTGCTCCTCATAGAGGACTCGAACCTCGCAGCCTCAAGAGTACCTTAAGCATTCTTGCTCAATGCTTTCCCCCTAGTCACAATCCCATGAGCTACTCACATCAAGCGAAGACAAGTGTTACGTCTACCAAGGTTTTTAGTGTCCGAGATAGCCTTGAGATTATAGTGAGTTGAAATAGTCAGCAAAAGGCTTGTCCCCACTTGGGTCGTTCCTCTTGATTGCTCAAGAGCAGGCCCGCTAAAGGATTCTAAATCTAAACAAAGAGTGGATGATTTTTGAGGTTCAAAGTTTTTGGTTCACCTCAAGGGTGAAGAGCATACTCCCCTATCTCAAAAAATTCTCCCAAACACACCAAGCAAATTCAATTACCCCCTTGCTTCCAAAACCTTAAGATGGGTCAAGATTTTCTGGTTCACTTAAAGGTGAAGAGCATACTTCTCCTACCACCTCAAAATCTCTTCCACAAGGTATTAAGATGCCTAAAACAATTAGTAGATGCCACACTTGAAAGGAGATAAATCATAAACACTTGAAAAAATTTCTTCTTCTTTTTTTTATTATGCTTTGGGCAGCCCTGCAAAAACTATTAGTAGCCCTTTAGTATGGAATTTATGGCAATCTCCTTCAAGAAAAACCCCTACAACCACAACTTGTTAGACAATTATGGTTAGGGAAATCCAAAATCTAAATAGAAATGATGCAAAAAACTGACTAATCTAGGCTAAGAAATACAAGTTAGATCTATCTAAATTCAATAAAGTAAACTAGCAAACTAAATATGATCAGATTCGGATAACAAAACTCAAATTGCAACTCTCTGTCAGATCAGGTGATATACCTCAGACTTCACCAGAATCGTGCGACACAGTTTCTTGTACCCGGGCGATATACCTCAGTCTAGGTGATACACTTCAGAACATGCGGGCGATACTTCGCGCGATGCCAAGTGACAGACCTTAATACTAGTGCGCGATTCTTCCTTTGCGTGAAGTGTCGCACCCGTATTATAAGGTCTATCGCACGATATACTTGAGAAGTGTCACACGATACTCTGAGATAGAAAAATAGAGAACGCAAAATATCCGAAAATTAATCCAAAAAATGATGAAAATGCAAGAAACTAAAGGACAAAGTCTATCTACTCTGCCCCACGGTGGGTGCCAAAAATGTATGGTGTAAAAGTGACCACACTTCTATGAACCATTACATGCAAGGTTACTCAACAATGAGGCCTCACAAAGCGGCTCATAGCTCTCTATGCATGGAGTTGCAAGGGACTATGATGAATTTGCTCTCAGCTAGAGCTACAAACTAGTGACCTTGCTAGTCAACCACACAATGAGAGATTCACAATGAAGACAAGGGAAACAATGCCAATATCCCCAAATGGAATCAAGGTATGAAAATGCAATGCAAACTAATATGAATATGCAAGATTAATCTACCAAAATGAAAGTACAATGCAACTATGAAAGGAAATAGCAATGGATTACAAATCCCCTAATCAAGCTATGTGAAGCTAATCTATTGCATAAAAGGAAACTAAGCTAATATGCCATGATTATGTAACTAAACAAAGGAACTGTGCAACTAAATGAGATGCAACAATGAAAAGCAAGTCTTCAAAGCTTGATGTAGAATGTCTTCAATAAGCTCCAAATAACCTAGAAAACTTGCAGCATAACATTAGCATAAAAGAGATGGATATGCAAATGAAGGAGAGAGCTCTCCTTTTATAAGAAGTGAGGTGAAATGGACCATTGAGATTAAGAGGCAAAAGACTTAATCAACGGTGGAGAAAAATGGAAGCTTGATTCTTGTGCACAAATATCTTCCAATGAGAAAATAAGAGTTGACTTTTGTGTCCATATGAGACAAAAAGTACTTTTTCTCTTTTTATAAAATAAGAATAATATTTTATTTATGCAACATAGGATAAGAAGAAAAGTGGGGATTTTTTATTTAAATAAAAGGGGAGGAAATTCTTTTTAATTAAATAAAGGCTTAGGATAAAATGGTTAGCCCATAGGATAAAAATTTAATATATGATCGAAATTAAGATTTGATTAAGAAATTGATAATGTTGAAAATATTGATTATTGATAAAATTGATTCATGGTTGATAAATCAAATAAATGGGGCCCAAAGTCTAGGTGACCATTTTTGGGTGCATACACATCTTATGGTTGCATTAGTTTCAAGGCATTATCTTTATAGTATATGAAATCTTCTCACCAAAATAGCATGTCTAAATATACATTCTGAGTGAATTTAAGCTCAACAGTTTATACAAATTATTAATGATAGCATTATAGTTTTCAGTTTTAGGCCTTTGACAAGATAATGGTATCAAAATGTAACTCTTTCAACCTTTGAGAGAATGTAAAATGAGGCCCTCAAGTCTTTTCTTACTATCATAGTTGACATTTGGTATTATCTCTTTCCAAAACTGTAAATGATACTCTCAATCGAGGACTAATGGATTCAAGTTTCTGTATTTAAACTTTCTTGCCCTAATAGTGATAAACTGTCTTAAGGTCACCATAGCCACTGCTATCTATATTCTTTCCTAACTATTCAAGTCTAGCTTATGGATTCATTTGGTTTAAGCTTTGCAGTGTATGAAGTCTTTTAGCCCAAATTTTGTGTCTGAGTATACATTTTGAGTGGTTGTAGGCTCAACAGTCTATAAACATTTTAAATGACAATATTTTAGTTTTTAGTTTTGGGCCTTTGACAAAATATTCGCATTAAAAATAAGTATTTCAATCTTTGGGAGCATGGTTGTGATATTACAAAAAGTAATGAAAGAGAATGAATCCATAATTGTTGCTGGTATACAATTCATCTCACAAACAAATGACTGGAATCTGGCTCTACTTTTCTCTATTTCATTCTAAACAAACAAATGATAGCAACCTGGGTTTGTTTTCTCTATTTCATCTCTTAAAGAAACAAATGAACGAAATATGGCTCTATTTTTCTCTAATTTGTAGGAGGGTAGCTGAGGCGATCCAAAACATTACCAGACTAAGTGCAGAGGGGTGTAAACAGAACTAGATAATATATGTGAACAATCAAAATATAAAATTGGTTAAAGATTCCTAATTGATTAACCCTATACTCATCCAAAACAAAATAATAAGAAAAATAAAGATGTGTCTTGAAGCTAACTAGGACTTGGAAACATGGACATGCCGCAAAAATTGTGTTCAAATGCATGACATTGTATAGTAATGTTTGAAGGGTAGCTGAGGCGATCTAGAACATTAAAAAACTAAGTGTAGAGGGGCGTAAAATTTGGTATCTTATTTATTCACCAATACATTTGTTGAGGTTTAAAATAAATCCTCATTTCTTAAAACCACTGCAATTATCTTCTATATAGAAACAAAACATGGGGAAATAGTGTACATGGGAAATAGGAGAAAACTCTATTATAACTAGCTTAATGTAGTAAAAATATCAAAAAGACAATGGATGCCACAACAATCAAATTCGAGACGTCCTATTACAAAGTTAGTATCACCATCTAGATAATAGCATTACATTTGTAGACCTAACTAATATGCTTCACAACCTTCATAGTGTACAACATTTGCACTCTCCAAGAGACTGATTTAAATGTAAAAGCCTTTGTACATTTCTTTAGGTTTCCTTGAAATTCAATTCTTAGATGTCCCAAAACATTCAAGATGCACACCTACAAATAACAGTTCCCAAATATGCCAACAAAATGATGAACATTGAGATAAAGGGAGACATTCAAATCAACATTCCATACGAAATAAAGTTTTTGTGTTTTAACTAGGATTAAATGAATATCATATTATTGTTTAATTGTCTCCAATCATAAATGAAATATGCTTTGAATTGGAATAACCAAGGGTTGTCGCCTTCCTAGATAGATTTCACTCTCCCTTAGTTCAAATTCATAAATGTACAGTAAATAAACCCCCTCATGGGAAGGAGGGTAAACCCTACTCGAAAAGATAGCAATTGAAAATAGAAGCCCTAATGGACGGTAAGAAAATCGGGTGGAGGAAGTGGATCAAGAGAACCTACCATTCCAACAAGAGGAGGCAGAAGGTTGGTAGGAATTAAGTGAACAAATAAAGCTCTAGTCATGGGCAACTTAATTCTTTGCAGAAAAGGACCAAAACAGAGACTGCAAAGCAAGGGGTTGTAGTGTCAACAAAGCCCTTGGAAGGTCACTAATAAATTTGTGTGCACTTGTTGAATTGGCAGCCTCCATGACCTGTTCTAGAGTAGCCAAAGATAGCCATTATCATCCTTGAGCCATAATTGTATTTATCTATTTTGGTTGATTTGTCATCATTTAATAAAAAGAAAACAAAAATGCAGCCATACCTGGTCGTCTAACAATAGCATGCCATGTATCTGTCTAACCTGTGTGATCTTTGTAGCCTCTTGAACCCCCAAAATGTGTTTGCAGATGTAAATTTTTTAAGTACATTGTGTTATTTTAATATGTTCGGTCAGCAAAATCTATGCAGCAAAGTGAATGAACACAGCATGTGCCTCTCATCTACATGTTATAAAAACAAATGCCAACTATTGTTTTTGTTATTCTCAACAACATGCACCCATGGCAATAGCCTCTGCATTTGCCAACATGTGGTGTCCCTAAAGCCATATGTTAAGGCCTTCTCCCAAAACGTACGTAAGTCAGTTGTTAACATCCTCTGCAAAAATGATGACCCTGAGACATTGATTCTCACCCCCTCCCTCTATATCTGGGCATTCTCTTGCATAGAAATCTACAAACCTTCCCATTTGACCAATGAATACTTACAGCGTCCATATTGCACAGGTAATTCTTAAAGTTTAATCATCTTTTATTTATAAACATTGAATGAATGAAGAATTTTAATGACATCCATAGTCTTTTCCATAGTCGCTCTCATGCTGTGAATCTTGAAAAAAAATGTAACAATAGAAAAATGAAACAACGTTATCCTACATGAAGTCTATAGCCAATAATGAATCCACAACTGTGAGTGTTCAAGTTCGAAGTCCCATGAACGAAATCTCCCACAATTTCGAAAGGAGAGATATAAAGTAAGGACAACTTAAGACATAAATATGTAGCCTCAACATGAATTTCAATGTCATATGTCATATCAAAATTATTCTTGAAATCTACAATTATTATTGTCATCTATTTCATTTAATTTTCACAGTTAATATATAATACTTTGATCTGTTGATATTCAACCTTTTCATTTAGATTAGTTTGAATGCTTATTATTTATTTTTATTTTTATTTTTTTTTGGCAAAAATTTTATATTTATATTAATATTAATCTAGTTCAAAAGGCTCCCGAAGAAAGAAATTTATTTTAATTTTTATAATTTAAACATCACATTTGTTTTTATTTTTAAAATTCTTTACATTTATATTTATTTAAATAATAATCAATGTTACATATAAATAATTATCATATTTATATTGAATTATAAAAAATAATTATATGTATAATAAAAAGAATTATGTGAAGTTGAACACATTCAACTCTTCTATAATTAATATATTAGAATAATAAACATGTCAAATTAAATGATAAACAAAATGTTTAAATGGTATGCATTTTTTTTATAGAGGTCGCCGACAAAATTATTTTAGCTACCCAATACAAGAGCATAAGCCTTAGGCTGAACCTCTTTGGCTAAGAGCCAAGGACTAAGGGGTATCCATTCCACCAAATTCATCTCAGGCATTGTCTCGACCTCATCCCTTCTATTGATGTTAGAGCCTTACACTCAACAAGACTTTATCTTTAGTGGGCTCATTAAGAACCTTTCAACTTCACCAATAGACCAAGGACCCATTGACAAATAGTACATATTTTGATTTTAGCTTTTATCTTATGTTTGTTTAGGAGGTATTTATTTTGGAAGACAATTTAAATAGATCTACTCACTTTGCTTATATGCTATTACTCATCTACAATAGTAAATATTTAATAGCTTGAATCAAAATGGTTAGGGTTCGAAGGAGTTCTAGACTTTCTTACCATGCTAGTTTTTCTATTATAGAGATGGAAGAAACCTCTAAACAACATACTTAAAAAATTTGTACATAAATTATTTATTATATCAAAGAGTTCAACCCTACATGAGAACATGGTGACAAAGATTATATGAACGTCACAATCAAGGGAAATGGTATACTTTAAGTTTATATGCAACTGCAAACTGGTTCACGCCATCTTAGGTGTGAGGCAAGTAGATGGACAGTCGTCAAAGAAGTGTGGAAAAAAACTGTATTTTCTACAACAAAGGAGTGGTTGAAATAGAATGGCATTTTATCATGGAGTGTGTTGCATATGAAGTTATCCATACTCAATAAGTTAAAATATTAAAATAAATAAATTAGAGGTTGGTAGTGTAAATGAGCTATTTGATAAGACAAGGTTTCACAAGACTCTTGGTGTCTTGATTAAGATTCATAATAGAAGAGTCAGCATCAAAAAAGAACTTGAGAATTGTGAGGGTTTTGACTCTTGATCCTTTAGACTATTGATCTCATAATGATTATTGAAATTCTTTCATCTAATACTTGCTATTTTACTACTATAATGTAATAAAAAAAATTGAGATCGCCAATCACTAACACCACACACTTCATTGCATTCCATGACACACAAAAAGACCCTCCCTTGACTTCCAAAACGCTCTTAATATCTTCTTATTTGTTCTTGTTGTACTTATCTACTATGTGGACTCTTCTAAATGTACCTTTGTAATGTCGTTGCTCCTCCACTCCTCCCCATTGTGCCCTCTTTCTCTACATCTCCCTTCTTTGTGCTTTGACAGAGGCCTATTCCTTGTTCCAAGGATCCCATTTTAGCATGTGTAGGGACGATGTGAGCAACGTCTATGGAAATTCTATCTTTAAACTTCCCAATTACATTTGCTTCAAAGTATTTAAAGCCTTTCCAATGAATCTATTTCATTCATATCCTACAACCTATGCATTCCATGAGAGCATGTTTTATGGCCCTCCCTCTCCTCACACTATTCTCTACATTTCTCCGCAGATTTTTCTATTCTTTCTCCTAACACCACTATTTGTGCCCTTCCCCTATGTATTTTCTCCCTCAGCCAAGCCTAACAAGGCATATTTCAGGTCGGGGAGGGATCCTGCCCAAAGTACCAAGTTTTGACATCAAACTTGTGAAATAGATGGCACAAAGAGAAGGAACACCAAGCTTATTACATTGTAGCTCACTTTGTATACAAGCGCTCTCTATTCCTAATGTGGGCCATCTCCTATTGTTTCTTTCATTTTAGGTACCCATGCTTCTCCTTTAATTCATTCAGTTTGCATCCATGCTCTTGTTTAATTCCCCCCTCTGTCCTATTTGAATGAGTTAAATCTCATTTATTTACTAGTTTATCTTCCATATGCATCCACTTTAAAAGTGGGTGATGTGGGGAGTGACACCATGGTTTCCAGCATTAACCCTTCAATAGAATCCTTTTAAGGTAGTTTTGTTTGGGGAAGGCTTCATTATCTCCCTTTTCAATTTTTAACTGACTCTTACATGCAAACAATTGGGAACTCCCTTAGTTATATATATCTACTGCTCTTGAAGCTTTTGTTTTCTGAGTTTCTCCCATGCCATTTATGGCAGAATTCAATTATAGATGGATACTTGAAATATATTGCTATTGTTATAAGGCTTAAAATGGAGGACTATACTTAGTCACAACAAGTGGATAATGAAAACCTAATCTTTCATCGTCGAAGATGTTTTGCAATGCCTCATTTGTCTTTAGACTATATGAGTCTAAAATAGAGTGCATCTTCTTTAGCTACATCGTAGCAAGATGTGAAACTCTATTTATTTATTTTTAAGCCCTTCAACCCTTTTCTTGAGGTACTTCAATCCTAAATCCTTCTTCAATTTATTCGTTAAATCCCTCTAAGGTTGACAACCATTACTAGAGAAATCTTTCGATTAAAATGAAATTACGTTAGCTCCGCTTGTAGATATGGAGCATTAGGAGCTTGTCTTATCTCATGTCGAGGTCTCTATCTAATTTTTTCCTTGTAGCTAATTTTTCTATTGTCTACTGTACGATTCAGAAGTGTATCAATAGTTGTTATAGCTAATTTGTAAAGTATAAATTACATATCGGATCTTAATAGTTGTCTTTGTACATGACTTGGCTACTTAAAAAATATTTTTTAACTTTTAAATAATTCACCAAGTTCTCTATAGAATTTGTTAAGCATTGAAGGGTCAAAAAGTAGTGATTTCAAAGTGTTGCTCAATACTTACTTAAAGATGCCCTTATAATCATGCATTCAAAATAGTCAATACTTATGGACAAATGTCCCAGTAGCCATGCACAAATGTCTTGGCATTGTTGCACAAATGTCCTAGTATATTGATTTCTGTAGCTTGAGAGGTATTTGTATGTTGATATTTTTTTAGTATGCATGAGGAACTTCAAACTTAAGTTTACTTTTCTCAACAAATAAAACATGTTGTAGTTATCTAGCTCTAATCACATCCCTGAGTTTAGGTAGAATTTATAGTTTCTTTGTTGTAGGCATAATTCATGCAAGATGTCTAAATATAGAACTATTGTCTAAATATAGAATTTAGAATGCAATGAGGTATCTTGGAATAAAACTTATAAACTAAACCTGAGTTGAGGCTAAGGTGCAATTTTGACTAGCATGAGTTGGAGATTCAATGAGAGCCATATCCGAGGAGAGTAAGAGGATTGTGAGGTTGAAATTATCTCTTTATAATTGTTGTGGCAATCTTGTAATTTATTGTATGAATTCTTGCTCCTAAAGCTAAATAAACATGCATTTGACTTGGTTTTCCCCACACTAGGGTTTCTTGGGTGTATTAATGTCATTTTGTTATTGGTTTTGTGTGAATTTTCTTATGTTGTCTAGTGTTGTTAAATAACCTAGAGTATTCGTTGTTACAAATTAGATAGTCTAAAATTATTTCTCTATTCTGAGAAATTTGTTGAGTAGTTAATCTGAAGCCAAGTTGTAGAAATTAACATGGTAGAAAAACATAGTTGTACGCAAGGATGTAAAGTTCGAGGAGAGGGCTCTTCTAAATTCTGGTAGATTGATGGAGGCTTAGGAGGAGGAACAAGCCACCCAATATGAGGCAACTCAAATTCCTCAGAGTTCAATCTCGCAAGTTGGAGAGCAGAGTAGGCAGGCAAAGCAAGTGGATCAAGAGGAGGAACAAAAGATTCATCGGCCTTAGACTCTTATCATGGGGAGGAAGAGGAATGGGGAAGTAGATATAACATTGAGAGAGGCCCATTAGTATGTTGGTGCTTCACTAGATTCGGTCAAATTGAGAAAGGCTCCTAAGCGTTATTTTAAGTATATGGAACTTATGAGTGAACTAATTGAGGTGGAGCCTTTTAGCTTTCAAGAGGTGTCCAAGCACCAAGTATGGAGGAAGAGTATTCTTTCCATTATGAAGAATAGCATGTGGGAAGTAGTGTCACGGTCTAAAGGAAAGTCAATGGTGGGCTCGATATGGTTATATAAGATTAAGTATGTTGTGGATGGTAGTGTGGAAAAGTTCAAAGCCCAGTATATGGCTAAGGGGTTTTTGCAAAAGGAAGGGGTCAAGTATGACGGGACTTTTTTTGTAGTTTCCAAGTACTCATCCATTAGGGCTATCATTTTTGTAGCAGTGCAGATGGGTTGGAGGATTCACCAGATGGATGTGAAGACAACCTTCCTCAATGGGGTAATTGAGGAAGAGATCTACATAGAGAATTCAATGGGTTTTTAGGTGCTAGGAAGAAATTCCCATGTGTATAAGTTGGGGAAAGCATTGTATGGGCTCAAGCAAGTTCCTAGGGTGTGGTATGCACATATTGACAGTTACTTGCAAAGCATGAGATTCACCAAGAGTGAGGTAGATCCGAACTTGTACTATATTTAAGTGAAGGGTGAGCCTCTCATATTGGTTTTGTATGTTAATGACCTATTTCTCACAAGCTAGAGGAGCTCATAGCAAACTACAAGCAGGATCTTGCACAAGAATTTGAGATGAAGGACTTGGCGTTGATGCACTACTTTCTAGGATTGGAGGTGTGGTAGAGAGAGTGAGATGTATCCCTTGGACAAGGGAAGTACACAATTGAGATCTCAAAGTGATTTAGGATGGAGGACTATAAGCCCATGTTCATACCACTTGTGACGAAATGGAAGAAGATCAATATTTCCATATTAGAGGTAGTGGACCCAAGTTTACACATGCAATTGATTGGCTCTCTTGTGTATCTAGTCAACACCAAACTAGATATTTGTTTCGTAGTGAACTCACTCAATCAATTTATGGTAGAGCCTAAACGAGTGCACTAGATAGTTGTGAAGCATGTTTTGAGGTATCTTTGCGGCATGGTTAATTATAGGCTAAGGTATATTCAGTAGGATGGAGTGAAGTTTGAAGGGTTCACCAATGCAAATTGGGTAGGTAATACAACTAATAGGAAAATCACTTCAGGGTGCACTTTCATTTTGGGATCAAGAGCAGTCTCTTAGTACAACAAGAAATAGAAGGCAGTTCCACTGAGTTCTACAGAGGTTGAGTATATCACAACCAGTATGGCTGCGTGGAAGGCTATCTGGCATCAAAAACTTCTAGTTGGACTTTAGATTAATATTTAGATCCAATAGTCATTTACCGTGATAATCAAATTTGTATTGAACTCTCTAAGAATCCAATGTTTCGTGACAAGTCAAAGCAAATTGAGATCAAGTACCTTTTCATCAAAATTCGTGTGCAAAATGGTACAGTGAAGTTGCAGTGCATTCATATAGATGAGTACATTGCACACATCTTGACCAAGGCCTTGATGAAGGGCAAGTTTGTATACTTCAGAGATAAGTTGGGTGTTGTGCAGAGCACCTTCCTCACTAAGAGGGAGTGTTGATTCTTGTAGCTCGAGAGATGTTTGCATCTTGACTTTTTTCTAGTATGCATGAGGAAGTTCAAACTTCAGTTTACTTTTCCTAGCAAATAAAGCATGTGTAGTTATCTAGTTGTAATCACAACCCCCGAGTTAGGTAGAAGTCATAGTTTTTTTGTAGTGGGCATAATTCATGCAAGATATCTAAATATAGAATTTTTGTCTAAATATAGGAGTTGAATGCAATGAGATATCTTAGATTAAAACTAAAAAATCAAGCATATAAGTTGAGGATAAGGTACAATTTTAATTAGCAAGAGTTGGAGATTTAATGAGAGCGAGTATCTATGTAGAGAAAGAGGATTATGAGGCTGAAATTTATCTTTGTATAATTATTGTGGCAATCTTGTAATATGTTGTATGAATTCTTGCTCTTGAAGCTGAATAAACGTGTGTTTGTAGGTTTTCCCCACACTATGGTTTCCTAGGTATATATGTCATTTTGTCATAGGTTTCATGTGAATTTGCTTTTGTTGTTTACTGTTGTTAAATAACTTAGAGAATAGTCTATTACAAATAAGATTAGGTTAAAATTATTTTTCTATTCTTAGAAATTTGTTGAGCAGTTAATATGCAACTAGGTTGTAGAAATTTACACGATATTGTTGCACAAATAGGCTAATTATGAACCAAAAAAGCTAAAAAATGATTGGCTATTGGTACAAGTGAAATTTATTAATGGACTTTTAGTTATCATTTTTTTGGCTCTTTTAAAATTAGTTATTGGAGGGTTGGGTGTAGGAGTGCAAGGCTATTGGAATGGGTTCTCGCACTAGTGCTCTTCCCCTAGGCTAATTCAAAAAATATTTTTACTATTGAGCGGCAATCTTTAGATGATTTTGAAAGGTTAGATTGGACTTTGGTTTCAATTGAAAATTTGGAACTTTCCATAATGTTCCCTCTTGGATGTTAATAAGACCTCCCACAACAAAAATAATCAAAGGAGTGACTAAGTTAGTACCTAGGTCTTAACCAATTTACATAAATTTTAGCCAACTTTATTTGTATTTGAGACTTTTAACATTTTTTTCATTCATATTTTTTCTATTTTTTTTATATGATGGAGTGGGCCCAATAAAACCCACAATTCATTGGCCAAAAAAATATATATAATAATTGTTTATGTCTTCTCAAAGATATTTTACATCCTTAACAATGTAAAAGATAATGGATAATACATGTTTCTAGTGTCACATTCATCTCCAATGGTGAAAAAAATAGTAGTACCCATTAAATAAATAAAATATTAAGCTTTTATAATATCTCTTTTCTCCAAAGGGTTAATTAAATATTTTGCAACACGACTAATAGATGAAATATTAATGTTAAGATTAATTACAATAAGTGATATGGTCAAATTAGATATAAATAGCCAAAGTAACTATAACATGTAATAATCTGACAAGAATTATAAAGCCAATTGTTAACACAATAAAATGAATAACATAGCCACATAACTCAAACATATTATCATCAAAATATGTTCTCAAAAATCTTTTCTCACTCCAAGAAGATTTTGGTAGCCTTGGGTCTTTTATGGCTATAGCACCCTAGAGGAAACTGGTTCTTCCATAGAACCCACCAATTTTTACATAGAACCCAACCTGCCTTCATGGCATAAATAACATAGCCCTAGCTAGGCCACTCGGACGTAAATTGTTCTTTGAGTTGAAAACACATTGTATGCCCCTTCTCCAAATGCCACATAGTCCACCAAGCCAATACCGTCTTTGTCTTCCATGAGTGATCTCCATCCCATTCCAAGTCTCACATAAATGACTTATATAACGTTTTAAGGGAAGGTTTTCAAACCATCACACTCTTTCGAAAAAGTCACCTTTATTTACCCTTTCATAAAGATAATTATTTGTCTCTTTTAAGAGTGTTATCATAAACATTCTTTATTAATCTTTCTTTAAACCAAGGGATTATAATATATTTTATTTTTATCTCCCTTCTTATTCAAAAAGATGTATTTCACAACTTTATCTTCTCTTAGAGAAAAAGTCACATAATATTTCTCCCTAGTAATTTAGCTACTATCCTCAGTAGCATGAGATGTATCTACATCACAACTTGACAAATACATAATCAACAATTGAATATACTAAGATTGAATACTTCATCAAATACATTAATTTTTTTCTCTTGATTCATAGATCTCTTCAACTTTTTTTTTATGTATTTTAAATTAACCAACAATTTCAAAAGAATTACTTTGTCAATCATGATGAAAACTATATATACACATATTTTCTATTAAGTATATCCAAAATTTACACTTAAAAAAACTAACAATGCTTAATCTCTTACATTTTATCTTCATCAATTTGTCTTATTATGCAATCTATTGAGTATAGATCTTTTAACATATAACTTCAATATTTAATTTAAAAGGATCGCCCTATGTTGATATAGCATTTAATTAGTGAATTACACGCATATATCATACTATGTAGTCACTCGTGATTATGTAGACAGCATATATTCCAAGACATTTATCAGGCATTCCAAGCCATGAGTATCCTCTTTTACCATAAAATGAATCACATGTACAAGGTTATTGGTTTGATCAAGTCCAATAACAAAGTACAATAGATAAAGATGTACTTCAAAAAATGTTACTATCATCATAAAAGAAAACAATAATGCATTATGACCACCTACAAAGCATTTCCTATCAATTAGTTCTAACCTTTCTTTTGTTTAAATAGTTAGGGTATTTGAATTTGAATTTTAAATCAATGATACTGGTCTAAAACATAAAAAAAATTAAAGGTCGTTTGTCCTAGTTCAACATGTTCTAATGTTTCCACCTCAAATATTGTAACTCATTTAGATATCTTATTTCTAGTTATGAAATTGATCCTGCCTGATCTAGAATATGGTTTCACATTGTAGCTTATGTTAAACAAATACAAATGTTGGTTTAGAATAAACATAACAAGTTGGTAAAGGGCTACGGTGTGTCGCATGTTCGCATAGCCCTTTTCCTGGCTATGCGATCATGCGACAACTGTTGAAAGACACTGTTGCGGAATTAAAGGTGGGTCCGTGTGTCGGGTCTTGCCGACATGTCCCTTTCTGATTGACCAGCAAGCGCTGAGATGGATATGCATCGTGGGTCCCATAGCCAAGGGCAGGTAACGGTGGGCATGTTCGGCCATTTTCAAACTATGCGATCATGCGACAACCATTAAGGGAGTGTCGGCGTTGCGGAATTAAAGTTGCCAAGCCCGCGAAACATGATGATCTAACGATGGTGATATAAAGTAAATCTCAGTTCAGATGTGGACCGTTGATAGACTGTTGGCGCCCTGAGGATGACCGTTGCATTTCAAGTTCAAATTTGCAGAGGATTTTCGCGACAGGAAGTACTAGAATTGATGGCTTTAGCAGCGGTTTTCAACTGGTTTGGTGGCGCAATTATTGCCGACTAATCCGAGGGGCTTAGTGACCATTTGCAGTGATATTTTGTACCTGGTGGAGTAGGTTTTTGAGCTCGAGAAGCTTTTTGTAGGCGGTGATTTGTACTGGTTTTCATGGCTATCCCTGGTGTTCTGTACTGAACAAATTAGAAGTAAATATCAGTATCAGTCGATTACTGTTGTTGAAAGTTGAAATGATTTCATTCTGAACATTAGGCCCTGCAACAGTGGCCTTGACTGATGATAGATACTTTGTTAATTTATGTTTATATTTATATATATAAAAATCCCTGCTTCGGCCCTTCATCGATCAAAAAAAAAACATAACAAGTATAACAAAACCACTCAAAATCGACACAAACAAATGAGAAAAGAGTATGTATAATATGGTTCTCGCAAATTCTATCTGAATCCTTTGTAACATGCTAGGGAGAGACAAGGCATGGCCACCCTATGAACTACAAGAAGTTATTTATTCTCTTCCCATTTACCTCTCTACAAAGCCCCTCTTTACAGCCTGAACGCTGTCTCCAATTCCTCGTGATCATATAACAATTAGGCAATTTACCTCGAGGTTTTACCTTTCCATCAAAAGGGTTTGAAAATAAGTATACGAGCTTACTTGTATGTATGTTCACAATCCAGAAGACTTATAATAAGATGCACTAAGGACAAATCACAGCATAATTGATAGAAATCGTTATAATATGACTTTCTACCAATTTATGATAATTGTGAGATTTCACGTTGCCAAAATGTGGAATCCCTGAGGCTGTTTTGACTTGTCGCATGATGGCAGATAAAGTTAAAAATGGTTGCCCAGAGATTATTTTCATCCAACATGGGAAAGGCTTTTCATACGTATGATCTTAAATAACACCCACATTTCTTTAGTGTGTTCAAGAATTGATATTAAAAAGAGAATAAATGTTTAGAGTGGATGATTAGAGTCAATCTGTCATTCTAAAATCTCGTTAGGCCCATGCCAGGTACATGGTACAAAGGATTGGAAATCAAGATCACATGCTAAGGAACAGGCAGGGAAGATGAAAAATAATAAGGAATACAGAACCCTGTAAGGAGTCCAGAAGAAAGGAAAGCCGAGGACTCCAAAAGAGAGAATAAAGGTAAGCCTTAAGTTTAAAGTGACCTTTGCAACAGAACAGAAAACTGGGCTTCACTTATTGAAATTAAGCACTGTGAACACTTCACTTCTCAAGTAGATCAAGGAATCCATACAGCTGCTTTACAATTGGATTAAAGGACTTTGATTTCTAATTGTGATGCAGGCCCCAGCATATGTTCATTTAGTTCCCACAGAAACATAGACAAGAATCGTTAGAAGATGGCTTATGGCATTATTTTGAACTAAATGGTTTTTGAAAGTTCAGAATCCTTTATTTTGAAGAGAAATCAAGATTCTGGGGAGCTACACACTTCTTTGAAAGGAATGTGTGCGATACAGGCCCAGAATATGTTCATTTAGTTCCCACTGAAACATAGACAATAATCGTTAGAAGATGGCTTGAGGCATTATTTTGAACTAAATAGTTTTTGAAAGTAAAGAATCCTTTATTTTGAAGAGAAATCAAGATTTTGGGGAGCTACACGCTTCTTAGAAAGGAATGTTTCCAATTAATTACCTAAAAAGAGTCTTGATTGAAAATGATAATTGCATTCTATGTAAAAGATGATTTATTAAGCACATTAAAAAGGATATTTTTCTACCATGCAATACTCCTTTAAGCTTCTATTAAGACTGTATTTTTTCCTGAGTATACTCCTTACGTTTCATGTATCATTTATAAATTATAATTGTATATTAATGTTGGTACACGCATGGTGATGTGAAACAATTCAGTGCAATGAAAGAAAATGTAAAGCTTGGTTTGGAAGAGGGTGTTCTCCCAAAAGTGCTTGAAATCCCAGCATCAATCTTTCACTCATGTGATGGGTGATGTAAATGGATGTGTTTTGTACAAAAAGTAATGGTATAAAATAGGCCAAAAGTGTTACACAATAACAAAATACTACATAATTGTTGTGCGAACAGAAAGTTTCAAATTTGAGCAGATGAAAGTGTCCAAGAACAATAATGAACCACATTGTTAAATCCCATAAACGAAGCATCAGAAAATCCTATGTTACTTAGGAACACATGCTCTTCAAAGTTCAAGAGCCTTGAGTCATAAACAATGATAAAAATGTCGTTTGATTCAGCTTTTACCCAAAATTGTTCGAAAAATCATTTTGTTCAATTTGAATCAATATAAGCTCAGAAGCAATTATATTACAAGGGCAATAAAAGGGAGCATGGAGGCATATCAAATCACCAGCTCTTTTATTGGTACTTGAAAATTTACTCCCTTTTTTTTTATTAACTTCAAAAAATTTACTGTTGTCCTCTTGCAAAATCTAGCATTGATCACTCTCTCTAGCAAAATTAATTTATGGATGCTATCAAGTACGGTAGGCAATATATTTCATGGCAACCAAAAATTTGTGCATGCTCTCCTGATTTTTTGCCATGTAATCAACCAAAACGCCCAAATTGAGCCCTAAACCATTCAAAGTATGAATTTCCCATTATTCTTATCTCTTGCCCCATCTCAGAATTTCAATTAAGCCATGGTTCTCACATTTGGAAGTGCTTCAATCACTGCATCAGCCAAGTCTGATATGAAAGCTGGTTCAGAGCCTAATGCTGGAACCCTCCCCCAATTCTCAATTCCAGATTCAAGTGCCAATTCTTTGTACTCCATATCAATTTCCTCAAGTGTTTCGATATGCTCACTAACAAAACTGGACTCCAGACATCAACTTATTAGCAAAGTATTTCTACAACTAAAAAATTGTTTCTTTTACTTTATGTTATACATGCTGAAAAATCAACGACATTGTTTCACTAACTCAAAAAGAAAATTATAATTATTTATGGATAGCAAGACTATATTACCTTATGGGAACTGCAAGGAGACTTTTGACTCCTCTCTGGCCGAGTTCAATGATAGTCTCATCAGTGTATGGCTTCAGCCACTCCACGGGACCAACTCGGCTCTGCCATTCATTTAATCATTTGTTTAGAATAAACCAGTAAAAATAACTCAGCTCATGTTTAATTATATAAAAAACATTACAAAACAACAGAAATTTTACTAGTGAAGTAATTGTAAACTACCAAATATATGCAATCCCAAAACAAGCCCTGCCAACTCCACACTCTGCTCTCCATTATGATTTTGCAGTGATAAAATCCAGCCATCATTTGGCAATACAGGTAATACCATAGAAACATAAAACAGGAATAACGCACAAATAATCACAATTAAGTGGCCAAGTGATCATGGAATGCCGGTCACAACTGTGTTCTTTTCCACTCCACTCTCCCTTATGATTTTGCAGTGATAAAGTCCAGCCATCAGTTGGCAATACAGGTAATAGTAATACCATAGAAACATAAAATGGAAATACCAAGTAATCACAATTAAATGGCCCAGTGATCAGGGTATGCCAGTTGAATCTGTGTGTTTTTAAACAAACATGAAAAAAATGCAACCCCCCACATTTTAATAAAAAGAAGTCGCATGTTTTAGGGCAACGGGATCTATTTGTTTTCTCCCCATTTTAGACCCATGCAATTGAATTCCATTTACACTTTCAGTTTGCCATGTAAATGCAATGCTAGTATGTTTAATACCATAAAAAATATATGAAAACACAACAATGTACTGTTCCACTATTCCAGATACCTAGAGCACTCCCAACTCAATTTTACATCAGTTAAATGCTATGTTGCCAAATTCTTCCCTGGCAACATAGCATTTAACTGGCCCAGTGATCAGGGTATGCCAGTTGAATCTGTGTTTTTTTTAACAAATATGAAAAAAATGCAACCCCCTACATTTTAATAAAAAGAAGCCTCATGTTTTAGGGCCTCGGGATCTATTTGTTTTCTCCCCATTTTAGACCCATGCAATTGAATTCCATTTACACTTTCAGTTTGCCATGTAAATCCAATGCTAGTATGTTTAATACCATAAAAAATATATGAAAACGCAACAATGTACTGCTTCACTATTCCAGACACCTAGAGCACTCCCAACTCAATTTAACATCAGTCAAATGCTACGTTGCCAAATTCGTCCCTGGCAACATAGCATTTAACTGGCCCAGTGATCAGGGTATGCCAGTTGAATCTGTGTTTTTTTAAACAAATATGAAAAAAATGCAACCCCCCACATTTTAATAAAAAGAAGTCTCATGTTTTAGGGCCTCGGGATCTATTTGTTTTCTCCCCATTTCAGACCCATGCAATTGAATTCCATTTACACTTTCAGTTTGCCATGTAAATGCAATGCTAGTATGTTTAATACCACAAAAAATATATGAAAACATAACAATGTACTGTTTCACTATTCCAGACACCTAGAGCACTCAAAACTCAATTTTACATCAGTTAAATGCTATGTTGCCAAATTCTTCCCTGGCAACCGAAAAGTCTGGTCCGGTCTGGATTTGGTTCTTGCAAAAGTATGCCGCAGACCTTCAAAGCCTGCCAAAATTCTGTCAGATGGACCTGGCACAAATTTTGTCATTTTTACGGAAAATTTGCAAATCTGCAGCAAGACCCGGGCTGAAGTTGCCCAAAAAATGGTTTTTTTTTTACCTTCTTAAGTTTTTTTTTTTTTGTCTATTTTAGCCAAATTGACCCTCCAACCCTAAAATGGACCACTAAAAAGGCCAAAAAGGTAAAACATGTCATTTGTGCATTTGTGAATGAAAAAGAAAACTTCTTGCCTCCATTGCTAAACCTTCTTGTTTGGTTGTCATTGCTTGAGTGTTGAAAGGTGATTGTTGCAAGCTCTAAGCTGGTTTGTGAACTATTCCTACGTGGTTGCAAGTGTGGAGTACTCCTCAAAGACATTGAAGAGGAAGATATCAACAAAAGAGGTAGGTTTTGATGATTTTATTTGTTTTTTTAATTTTTCTTTTCTTTTTTCTTACAAAATGAAATAAACTCTCTAGTTTTGTTTTATTTTTTCATTTTAGTTTGTGACTTTGTATGTTGTTTATAGATTCATAGAATGGCAAGTGTTTCTAGCACTGGGAACTCTCAGTTCAAAACAAACCCAGGCTCTCCACTATGGAAATATGTGGAAATGGTTCAGCAAATGCCAGGTAGAGGAGGTTTCATTTCAGTTTGCAGCCATTGCAAAGAGGAATATAGTAGCTCTTATAGTAGAGCGAAAGTACATTTGTGCTTTATCCCTCAAAAAGGCATCAAGTTTTGTCCACGCAAGCCAAGAGTTGAAGGACAGCCTCCACCTAAAACCCTTCTTGCAAACCATTTTGTACAAAAATATATTGAAGAGAAAAAACAAACAGATGAAGCAGCTAGGAATCCAATTGTTCATCCTTTGCAAAGGTCTAAAAGTAAAAAAGCATCAAAGGCCTTTGGCTCTATGGCTTCAGTTTCCACTTCTAGTGAATAGCCCATAGAGAGCTATCCATTCTTGCGTGTTCCTCAAGAACCGGTGACAAATAAGAGAGCAAAAGGGCCCTTGAAAATGTCATTTCATAATGAGGCTAGAGACATCGTCGAACAAGAAATAGCAAAATGCATCTACGCAAATGGATTGGCATTTAATGCTGTTCGCTCACCATATTGGCAAAAAATGGTGAGATCAATTAATGAGGTTCCAAAGGTGTTCAAGGACCCGAGCTATGAGAAGGTGCGTACCATTTTATTGGACAAAGAGATTAAACATGTAGAGGCTTCCTTGAAGTCCATCAAGGATTCATGGATTGAAACAAGTGTGTCCATAGTTTTTGATGGATGGAAAGATGCAAGAAATCGCCCTTTGGTCAATGTTATTGCAGTGTCCATGAGAGGTGCAATGTTTTTAGAGCAATGGATTGTGAAGGGGAAGTGGTGGTCCATTCATTGCAAACATTCTCATCCAAGTCATTGAGCAAGTTGGCCCTCAAATATGTTGTTCAAGTAATAATAGACAATGCCAAAAATTGTAGGGCTGCTAGGTTATTGGTTGAGGAGCGCTTCAAACACATTTTTTGGACACCTTGTTTTGTCCACTCACTCAATCTAATGTTGCAAAAAATTAGCAAAAAAATTGAGTGGATCAAACAAATGTATGAAGATGCCCAAGAGATCCAAATGTTCATCACGAACCACCATATGTTGCAAGCCTATGTTTTTAATTTTAATTTTGATTTTAATTTATTGTTGGTTTGATTTTGAAATAGGTTGTTGAGACCCATTTTGCCTCCAACACTATTTTTTTGAGATGCCTTGTGAATGTTAAAGAGGCATTGTCTAAAATAGTAACCAGTGCTAATTCGAGCATATCGAGGCAATCTAGTAGTACAAGGGCATCTTCCATTAAGGCAATGATACTAGATGACTCTTGGTGGGATCTTGCTAAGTACCTCCTGAGAATCACTAAGCCGATATTGAGCATGATCCGATACACTGACATGGATAGGCCTTACTTGTGTGAGGTATATGATGGCATAGAATCCATGATTGAGGATATTGAAAAATCATAAATCAGAAAGAGCAAGATCCTAAAGAAACCTTCTTCAAGGAACTACAAAAATTCATGGTGGAGAGATGGAACAAAATGACTACCCCTTTGCATCTCCTTGCCTTTGCATTGAGCCCCAGGTACTATAGTTAGTTGGTCCTTAACGCAAATAGCACTAGAGTTGCCCCATATAGAGATCCTGAAGTTGGTCACAGGTACAAGGAAGCCCTTTGTAGACTCTTTCCTGATCCCATACGGCCTATGGTGAGAGCTAAAATCATGAGATTCGCAAGCACCAATGATTGTGGTCTTGATGCTCTTGAAGACAAGAACAATGTTGATGCTCATAAATGGTGGTACTTCCATGGAGAAATGTACCAGCACCTACAACCTATTGCCATCAAAGTTTTGTCACAAGTTCTTAACTCTTAAGATTACAATTTCTATATTCCTGTTGATGAATATTGAATTTATATTTAAAAAATTTATTCCAATCTCTTTAACTTTCTAATTTTAAAATTGAAAATCTTTATAGGTTGCTAGTTCATCATTATCCAAGAGGAACTGGAGTACGTACTCCTTCAACTACTCAATAAAATGTAATAGTCTACATTCCAAGAAGACGGAAGACTTGGTCTATGTGCATTCAAACTTGAGGCTCCTAACACACAAAGACAATACCCACAAAAAAGGGGAGGCAAAGCATTGGAATGTTGAACCAAAGCGTGCAGAGTTGGATGATTCGATTGCCCGCCTTGATGCACTTGTAGTTGATGATGATGTTCACGAGCTACCTAGTGATACTAATGCTGCTCCTAATATTTGTGCTTCTAATTTGCCACAGCCGGAGGATGATGATATGTTTGATGATATTTGATCAATGATGGCTGATTTTTAATGTTGAGATTATTATTTTTGAACTAAAACATTGATATGGTGGTGTATTTTGGCATTTTGCTATGTCATTTGGACTAAAACATTAATATATATGGTGGTGTATTTTGCTATGTTGCTTTAATATTAGCATAGTGGTGTATGAACTTATTTGCTGACGCATGCACACACACACATTTTAAAAAAATATGTTTTTGTATGGACAAACCCAAAATGAATTCGAGCCCAACCAAAAAAAAATTGAACGAATTTCAAACCCGAATCTCAAACCCAAATCCGAACCCGAACCAAGACTGGCAAATTAGGTTAAATGACAATATTTACCATGTAAAGCTAAATATTTGGATAGCTAATTGACATCTAAGAGAAATAACAGGGACAGGAAATATCAACTTATTTGGTAAGCCTATCTTAAGGTTGAAAACAATTATCAAATGACACTATTTACCATACAAAAGCTTTTGGACACCCATCTGATATTTATCCATTATCTCAAACCATCCAAAAGAAATGAAGATAACAGGACCAGGAAACAGAAAGGACTATCATCTTACTTAGTAAGCCCCTTTAACATTTAAAATAATTAAATTTTGTTAAGATGCTAAAGTGTTGCTAATGAGATTCCAACCAGCTGCATATTTAGCAAAGTAGACCCATAAATTGAACTACTATTGTACCATTTTGATTCAGAATAATAGTTAAAAAATCACCATTTTAACAAAAATAAATACTATTTGAATTTTCAGTCCAAACTAAGAATGAGATCTTGACAAACTATAAAGAAACGACTAATGCTGGATTGATGGCTATTGGAAAATATGGTGGATACACTAAGGCTAGTAAGTCAAGACACCTTGAATTCAACAAGCATGCATGCAGATACAGCATTATACTTGACATAAAAAGTCATACCAGCTACATCATAAAAGTAAACATGGCCTATGAGCACAAATGAGTGACTGAGAAACATTTTACTAGCCATTTCCTCATTCAGAGTTATGGCTGCATATATATAAATGGTTGATACAGCTTAAAGGTTTGTCCTCAATAGTCTAGAAGGATATATCGCGTTCCCTTTAATAAAAGTTTGTCTCCATTATGTACAGTGTTCCCTTTATGATGGAGCTGAGAAACAGTTTATCAAAGAATGAATTTTCTCTAAAAGCAGAACCCCTGACATAGAATATTTAAGTACACACTGCACATTAAAAAACATATCCTGCAATTGAATAGGAGCAAATGCATTGTTACCTGATAAGCCAGAGTATGTTCATTATGAATTCCCCTTTCTTTTAACTCTTTCATAATCAGAGCCACACACTCCTCCATCTGTGTCATGTATGGATCCCCAGCATTTTCAACATATGTAACCGGCACTCCATGAGCACTGAAAAATATCATCACCTAAGCATGTGTTTCAACCATCAGAAACAATTTGAAATACAAAATAAATTGAACTTAAGGGATATATAACTCTAGCTCATTGTTCTAATATACTTGACAGAATGTTTAACTTGACTAGTATCATTTGAAGAAATAAAATTTTCATGTAACTAAGAAACAAATCTGAATTCACCAATCAAATTGACTAAATATGCAACTTGAAGACTTAGTAATCATGTATGACAAATCAGCAAAGAAATAAATTAACAGAAGATACAGAGGCATAAGATGGGCAGTGTTTCATAAATGATCCACATACCCAAGGATGAAAGGACAGCTGCAGCATCAGAATGTCTGATAGGTTCATCTGCAACCAGACTCGCCAGGCAGTTTTCTACAGTGTCCAACTTGTTTTGCATAAAACAAGAGAGGGGCAGGTTTATAGAAAGCCAATTGCATACAAATACAAAAAAAAAGCGAACTCCACAGAATCCATGATCCATAATAATAAAAAATGGATGGAACCATGTTTCTTTCCCCACCACATGACTCTCTGTGCCTCACACGTGACATTTCATTTTCCTCCCCACAACTATTAATGTTCCTTCATTTCCTAAAGCAAAAAAACCTCTTTACAGATGTGTGGAGGGAAATTCATTGCATGGAGGCATTCCATAGTGAATATATAATCAAGGGAAGCAAGTTGGAGAATTGAAGTCTAGGAGGAATTGTACCTGAAGAATGAAGTGTCAAGCTTGACAGGAAAAAGTAAACACTTGTCATTTTAGAAACATCCATTTTCTTTAATTATTATTTCCAGTCTAAACGGATGAAAATTAAAAGAAATGTCCAAAAAAGTTCAAAGATAATGGTATAGCTCTGTGAAGTACACAAACGCAAAACTGAGGCATGAACAATGGTCAATCCACCATATTCTAATTTTTTACCATTAAGAATCTTTTGATAGTTTAGAAATGCACACCAAAGGATTTGGATTTCAGATGTTAACAAAGATAAATTATGACAGGAAAGGGCATGGAAAGAATGTCAGAGATATGTTCAACCCCATAAAGTTTACAGAAATACCTCAATTTGCAGGTTTCAGATTTTTTAATGGTGCACAAGCAGTCAGAGAATGCTCTAAATTTCTAAAACAATATGGGTAAGAAAACCTTGAAAAGACAAGGAGCCCAAGCTACTAAATCAGAAGAAACATCCCACACAAGGTAATGGTGTCATTCATTTTGCAAAAACTGGAATGAAGCCTCAACATGATTGTAATTTTCTGCAATGTGCAAGGAGCAACCAAAAGGGAGTAGAAGAGAACAGGATTCTACATCTGAAGTTGTAAGAACAAATCCTCATTTTATTTTATTTTAAAACTTGCCAATGTTGTCAACAGGTGAACTTGCCAATTAGCATGCAATTAAAGTAAACTGCTCTGGTAAGTTATGGTTATGAAGTTTCAATTTAACCAAACTCTTTTCACAAGGGTTCGAGTTATTTTGAAATAAGGTGTTGACAGATTTAAATTCTCTGATTTATTGATTTCAGAAGTTAGAACACTGCTGCAACGAAATCTGATAAAAATTCCCAGTGCCTTACAACAGCTAACACAGATTTCTTGCTGGACAATCAGTCGCAAGTGCCATTACATAAAACAGATGAATTTCAAGTAATTCAATTATGCAATACTTCGATTATGGAGTGAGAAGGAATGGGAACCGATCAGCATAAAAAACTGCAGCCTTGCAGGGACTGCTACACAAGTGGAAATATTGCTACAAGTCTGCGATATTGAAAACATGGATATGCTGACCCACAAGTCTTAAAATCCTTTGTCAACCAAGTATTAGATTCCTCTTCTAAACACCAACCAGTACTCAAAATCCACAGTAACCTTGAGCAGCCCTCCAAAACACCTAACACAGTAAAAATACCAGGCATACAATTTCAGTCTCCTCAGAACTGGTCGGCATCTTTTCTAGTCATCAACCCTATCAACATAATACTGCAATCTACTGCCAATGCCTTATACCAACCCAACACCCCAGAGAAACTCTCAACCATTATAGAAAATGCAGAGAATTAATTGTGCTTTAGATCTCAGACCGGTATATGCTAAGAATCATGGCACTGAAGGCAAGGTGAGCCCAATAAAAAATTCAAAACTACTTCATTTGATGCCAGTTCAATGCCCAAACACTTACAACCATTGAACAAGGTCTAGCTGCTTCCCAATATGCAAATTTTCCCACAAAAGGCTAGGTGCTCAAGCCTTCACATCCCACAACTGTCATGGATGAAGTTGTATGGCCACCTTGGAATTAATGAATCAGCAGAAAACCCTTCAGAACTCACACCCAAACCTATCACCCAAACATGTAAATCATGCTGCAAACAAGCTCTGATAAACTTGAATACAATTCACAGCCCTACAAGCATTTAAGGAGGGTCATCCTTGCTCAGGCATCACCCAAGAACATCATTTTCTACGGAAAACCATGTAATCTCTACAAATACCTTTAAACACAACAAAAACTCCAAAAGTTTACCTAATATTAATGTCAAAAAAACCCACAATCAAAATACAATGAAAACTTTCATCTTCAAAAACTCTAGATTACCAGAACGTCATTAAATTAGTGTCTTTCCTGCATGAAAACACCAAACCAGCAATGATGGATCTTTCATCATTGGAACTAGCAAACATTAACAAGGGTTTCCATCCTCAATCAACCCTGGGATAACTTCTTTGTTCACTCCAGAAGCATCTTGATATGGTGTGCAACTCTTAACAATGAAAATGAAGGCCAAAACCCCTTTAAATAGAGTTGGAAGGAAATAGGCCAATTTAAAATTTATAACAAATTGTTTTCCCTGAAAAGCCTTTGCACTTTTTTTAAAACAATCTTATGTCTAAATCCTATTAACCCATAGGGCCAAGACGTCTACTTGAAGGGGACAAAACATAACTCCATTAAATTAAAACACTAAAATAAATGTTTTCAAGTCAATAACTTTCATGTAATAATTTAATAATCCAAACCAGTATATGGAAAGCACCGCCAAGCCATCAAAAATTGAAACTGAGCATGCTAAGAAGTAACTAATGCTGAAGAATGATGTCAAGTACCAAAACAAGCACTTACTAATGTCCTCCATGAACTATGAAGAACAACCTAGAAAGCCCAAAACACTACAAAGAGGGTTACCACAAACATAAAAACCAACTAACCTCCAAACCATCACTAGATGCCTAGAAAACCTTAAACTAAGCTCTCCAAGAATCTTGGAACCCTCCCAACTCACCTGGAAACTTATGGAAGACCCCAAAAACTAGCCAACACTCACAAAAATAGTATGGCAAAAAAATGGAGGCATTACAAGAGTGCAAAATAAAAAATCCTTTAAAGACAAAATCGCCTTCACATAAAAGAGGAGAGAAAACTATAAAGAAGAAATAGGGAGGATAACACTCCACCTACTTCACCAATAGCAATGCCCGGGAAGAAGAGACACCAACATATAGCGAATCAAGCAAGGTATACAAGAGAAAAGTTTTCTATTGTTTGTTTCAATTGCAAAATGGGCAGACATGTTACTTAAGAATCCAAATTTTGTGTTCCTTGTTCTAGTTGCCAGATAAGTAACCATTGCATTGCAAGATAAGGTGCACAACAAACACCACCAAGGAGCCTATGTTCCATAAAAAGGATAAGAAGAGAAGCAACTATCCAAGCAGAAGTAATATGAAACTCAAGATGCACTCAAGAGAGGTAAGAAGCTGGCTGACTTGAGTATGTGTGAATTCTACAACTATTGTTCCCATTGCAAGATTTAAGGGCATCGGTATGTAAGGTGTTGAAGAATCCATTCAAAGATTAACGCAAAATATAGCTAAAGCAAGAATGAAAAACCACAAGGAAAAGGGGAGGAGTAGCTAACCAAAATTCTAGGGAAAATGAGAGAAAAGCTCTCACATAAACCTTCACCACCATTGGATGATAAGAGGTTGTCTTTTCATTCTTGGATAGAGCATGTACTTGATTTGCAAAGGAGAAAAGAGATGAGTTGTTTCCATTTGTTTAGGCAGGTGAGTAGCGCTCTTGTGAATCTCATAGAGCAAGCAAGGAGGATTATTCAATTGCCATGAATAAACATGAAGCGTATGTCCAATTGGAGGTCAAAATGTGTGAGGTAATGAATCAATTTTAGCCTTCACACTCATCCGGATTGGAACTCCCATCAACTTGTTATGTATAGCAAGGAAGAATAAGTGGGATTGCTTTGTTGCATGAAGGTACATGCACTTCTAGGAAAACCAAAAAAAATCAGACATTGTTCAATGTTGTAAGTACACTTATTCTTATGATTATTCTTCAATGCAAATGGACATAGGAGTTTCAGAAATGGAGGAAGAAAAAGCCTTCAAATAAGGGAGGTAAGTCCATAAAGTTCCAAACAAGTGTTATCCATAGCAATCCAAGAAAGGCTGCTGCAACATCCCATTGTCCCATCCTTTCCCAAGAAAGAATAGAACAATTCACTTACTCTCTTTCCCCAAGTGAAGAAAATGCTCCACACTTGACTCTTGATCACTCCATGATTCTTCATGCCCTAGACATGACTCACAGCCACAACCCTCTCCTCTCCCCCTTTCCCATGGCTTTTCTATTAGAATGATATTAAATTATTAAAAGATAAGACTTACTATAGCAACTATTTTCTTTCTATATTTTAAGTTTGCTTTTCACCAAGTCATGTAATGTTTATCTGTTTAGGTAGTTTCTTCTCCAATCTCTATATAAGGAGATGAAACTCTTTGTAATAATCATTCCAGTTATTAATAGGATATTAAAATATTGTGTTATATTAATTTTTACAATATTGTATCAGAGCAAGGAGGCACATAAATTTATTAGTTGCAACGAAGGCTGAAAATCATGAGCTATTCCTGGTATAATTTGCGACCTACTCTTGGAAAAACTCGTGTTTCAAGATTAAATCACATGTTGCCTTTTTTTGTGTGGGTAACTTTCTTTTCTCAAAGAATCGTGTAGGAATTTTCATGCAAAATAACTTGCATTTCACTGCATGTACTCCCATTAACTTAGGTGTTGCTTGCATGTCATTGCATATGAAGGATTCATGATGTTTAAAGTTCTGAGTATTTCCTCTATTATTATATTTAGACTGGCTGGCTTGTGGGAGTCCATTAGAAGGAATTTGATATTGTTAAACACTTGTGGATTGCAGTGGATGTTTTGTGTTATGCTTTTATGTAGATCAATGTCCTAAAGTTATTCAAAATTTCAGCAAGAAGGTAGTACAGTTTGAAAATATTCAGTTTTATTATATTTTCAAAGATGGAAATTTTTGGAGTTGCTCTAATGACCAGCACAATGAAGATGGAGCAAACTCAAAAAGTTGGCCACCCATGCACTTTGCTTATGGGTATCATGAAGTGAAATGTGATGAGTTACTTTTTGAAGTTAATGACAACACACTTTTTCTCCATGTTGAAGATCCTCCACATGCATTTCCAGAAGAGTCTAGAAATATTACTTTGCCAAATGAATCGCACATATTTTAAGAAGCCAACACATTGAAGACATGTAGGAAGCCAGTGTAGACAACTCAAAATGGATGGTTACCTAGCTATCTTGGGAGTCTATGATCTTGAGAATCATTCCCTTTTGAGGGTTATGAGACAACTTGTTGGAGCTAAACAAAGTAGCTGAATGTGGATTTTTTTGCAATGATTTAGGAGAGCTGTGATTTGGGGTTTCAGGGAGATGGTAATCTGGGAACACAAGAATTCAACTTGGGAGCTACACCTTTATGAAGGTTCAAGGTGGCTTGATTAAATACTACCTGGTGTATGGTCTATTTTCTAAAAATGTCTTCTGAAGAATGGCAAATTCATTGTTCAAGGTGTTTTTAATTTTTCAATGAGGGGTATTGGAATAATATTAAGTTCTCATAAAACCACCTTAATGGCAAATGTTCTCTTTCTATTTTTTTAGTTTTCTTTTTAGTGAGTCACGTAATGTGCAGAATCTTCTACATGACTAATTTATTTTTTCACATTTTCCCACTGATTATTTTGTCTAACAGTTTGCTTACAAGGCAATGTTTGACTTATATTTAAGAAAATTTCTTCCCAGGGATGCATGAAAAAATTGAACCATAAATAACACATGCAAACACTTGAGAGAACAATGTTTCATTAATATTCAAGACTGATAAAGTTTGTAATAACATAAGTAAAGATTTCTGCCCTTCCAATGCAAGTCCCATGTACTAAGAATTACATATGAGGATCAGGAAATAAAGTTGCAGCAGTCCAAACATACATAGCCGCTACTATTTATGCATACAATCAGCAAAAAAACTCCATGTCTAGGTTTGAGACTATGGAAAACATATGCCAAACAAAATAAGACTTCGCACCAATGCAATAGAAGTCCACGCCATTAAATTGGGAGCTCACGCCATGACAGATGCATCTCACCCGAAGATTAAATATGCTCATGCCATGGAGGAAGGAGTCCACACTGATGATGGAGCCCACACCCAAGAATGGGTCACATGTCCAAAGAAAGATGCTCAAACTAGAACGATAGAGACCCACGCAAAGCAAGTATTCCCACGCCAAAACAAGGTAATCAAGCGACCAAGATATCCAATCTCCCACGCTGAAGAACTTCAAAATTATTTTGCTTCAGACTCTCAATGGGACGTCAAGCAAATGATATCAAATATGTCGCCTCTATGAGATCTTTGGATGAAATCTCCAACACTGAACAATGATGTGCAACTATAAATCCTACAATGAAACCAGCCCTGAAGATGGAATTGGGATTTTGTCCAATCCACCAAAACCCAAGGGTTTTTGTCCTAGGGCTTGCTAAACTGAAATCCATAAGCTCTTAAAGCTCTTCAAGAGAAAATAATAAACAAGCTTACCAAATGAGATCTCAAACCCCCTTTTTCTAAGATTTTATGGGGACTTTCTGGAAATTTAATTTAAAATCACTTTATTATTAAATAAGCCTTATATCCCTAAAAAATATCAATATTTTATTTTGAAAACATTTCTAGCACATATAGTCACTTTTTAGTTTCCCATCATTTAAAAGTAAAACTTTCCATCCCTGTTCCAACAAGCTATAATACTAAGGTGCCCGGTAAAACAATTTAATTTTTTTTATGTTGCAGCACGAGCCTATGTGAATACTCAGTAAAATAATATAATTGAAATGGCAACCTTAGTGAAATTAATTAAATATAGCTCATAAATACACCCAAGTAGCAGAAATGGCCAAAATGGCCAAAATGCATCGGAATGAAAAACTGATTGTGCAAGAGTGCTACAGATTATAAATGATAATAATAGGACCTTACCAGGTGACTTACTAAAAATAGATGCTCTCTCCAAGAATCTTGGAGAACACCTCGAAAACCAGAAAAAAACATCTAAAAGCATCATAAACTCCTCTAGAAAACTAGAACTCACTAGTAACATCAAAAACCCCCTCTGATATGACCAGCATAGCCCAGAAGAGCAAAGCCAGCAGCAAAGCAAGAGAACCTGAAAATGGGGACATCACAGTCCTCCCTTCCCAAAGATTGCTTGTGCCCAAGCAATGCCAACTCAAACCCCAAATCACCAAGTTGGTCCAAACTGCAATCAAATATGATCTCAAGGTCCCAAGTCAGCCTAGGAGATTTGTAGCACCGCCTTCTCAGAGCGTTGTCCTGTTGGACGCCTGTACAAAAGACCGCTTCAAAACCATCTGTAAGAAGAGCAATCCAATACTCCAAAACTTGGTCAACTCCTTACAGAATTGCCTTCAAAGAACCCAAACCTAGGCACCATAGGAGTACTGTCACTGAAATCTAACGCTGTCCCAAAAATAAGTGCAAGCTGAATATAAATAGTAACACTAATTTGGTGCCCAATCATCCAACCAACACCAAAACTGATTAGCTAAACCAGTCACTCTCCATCTGAAGCCCAAAATTATTTCTGACAGTGATCTCAATGGAGTGAAATTGCTTAAATCTGCAACTGCACAAGACTAAGTTTTCAAAATAAAATATTTGCCAAGAAATCTGAAAACTGCAGCATAGAATAATCTTCGGCAAAATGAAATTTCTGTTCATGCCCTTGGCCAGTATTGATTTCCCCATAGTCACCAACTCGATAGGATATCAATTTCTACTCACAATTTCTCTCTAGTCCACTCGCAGTAACCCAAAAGGACACATGAAATCTGAAATAAGAAGTATCAGCAGCAATATTAACACGATTAAGGAGGATAGCTTCCTATGGTATGCTTCTTCCATCATCATTACTCACCAAAACCCCTTGAGAAAGACCTTGTGCATAAATACAACATAAAGAGAAACTCCACCATGTCAACACTGTGCTAATCTGATTTCCATGTGGACCCTACCGAGAGTGCATATGATGATGCTTGTTGAATCAACATCAATGGTATCCATCCAATCCAACTAAAGACTACAATAGTACTCCCTTCCTTGTAGTAAACCCACAAAATCAATCATTAAATCCATGATGATCTGAAAAATAATAATCCACTATTATATTCTTCTATTTTGCAAGTTGTTTCATTATAAGTAGTATCAAAGCATGACCTTGGCACTATGAAGGCAAGGAGATTTTTTCAATTTTGAAGGTCATTTTGGGAAGCAAATATTTCATGATGATGTTTGTAGAATCAACATCAATGGTATCCATCCAATCCAACTAAAGACTACAATAGTACTCCCTTCCTTGTAATAAAGCCACAAAATCAATCGTTAAATCCATGATGATCTGACAAATAATAATCCAATATTATATTATTCTATTCTGCAAGTTGTTTCATTATAAGTGGTATCAAAGCATGACCTTGGCACTATGAAGGCAAGGAGATTTTTTCAATTTTGAAGGTCATTTTGGGAAGCAAATATTTCTTTGATTTTGAAAAAAATATATATGATTTTAAAAGTGTTTTTTAAGGTCACATTGAAGCATCTACAATGTAAATTTGAAGCAAATGGGAGCAGAGTTCATGGAGATATTGCAGAATTAGGGTTACATTAAAGTTTCCACCTAATGTCCTCACATAGCTGAAGATCAACAAATTGTTTTCTAATCTCTTGAGAGTTTATTAAAAACATATTTCTCCTACTACAATCCATATCTGGTGTCATTTTGAGAAGAATTAAAAGATTAATTTGAAAATTAGGGTTTTCACCAAATTTGCTACCAAGGCTACAAATCAACTAATTTCTAAGAGATTTATTTTTAAAGTGAGATCTAAAACCTATTCACCTACAATAAAAGTTTCAGATTTATTGAATTTATTTTGTGTGCTTTATTGCAAAATTAGAGTTTCCACTAAATTTCCCCCAAAGCTATAGACCATTAAAGTCGGATTTTTTTGGGGGGGGGCGTGAGTTCTTCAAAACAAGTAGAAAAGGAAGAAGAACAACAAGAACTAGGAGGAGATGAAGAAGCATCCATAATTGATTAGCATTGAGGACAATGTTTTTAGAAAGTGGGGGAGAATGTTGTGCACCTAACTCTATAGTGTGCATCATGATATGAGTAGTTCAGTTGTGGCTACCGTAACTCTTATACAAATTACATAATCATTATTATAATCATATATAGGTATTTAGGTCATCTGAAAAGTTGTAGTTAACTGTCTAGGTTGACCTTGGTGGCATCCAAGACATACGTATGGTATATATAGAGGTATTGATTAGTTATTATTATCATAGAAGCATACATAAATCGTTTGGGGAATAAATCAGCAAACCAGAGGACTAGGATTTTTTGGAAAAATCAAGAAAAAATCGGATTACAAAAAACTGTGAAAAAGTGAAGAAAAACAATCAAGAACTATTTTTTTTTGGATTAAAGGACATTTTCATAGCATTGATGATGGACTTATATAATGATTCAAAGCACTTGCACAACTTCCTACTGATATATTTTAAACTTGGAGGAATTTAAGTTTTAACAATGATATTGTTTGTATAAATTTCAATCAAGCTATGATTTGAAGTAGCACAAAAATATGATGTGGGCTTTCTTATTTTTCAAAATTAGAATGAACCTTTCTTCACAAAATATTGTCAATAAAAGAAAATCTTCATGTTCATATAACTAGAATTCATTTGTGATATTGCTATCAGGATTCATCTATGTAGTTTTTGAGTCAAACTCATTGACCCAATTTTCATGAGTAGTGATTTACAAGATTCCATCTCTCATGAGAATAAATGGAGCACTTAGCACTCATTGCATCCAGGTGATGCTCACAGAGGTGAAGCACTAGGACTTCTCAAGAGGTCACCCATCCTAGTAGTACTCTAGTACAAGCGCGCTTAACCACGAAGTTTCCTCCAACTCAAGCGCACTTAACTACGGAGTTTCCTCCAAGGTTAAGCCCACTTTGCTTGCAACCCCATTTGCAAAACCTTCAACAAGTGTTGTGCCTTATGAACCATTCATTAGAAAGCCCCTTAAGCCCATCAAATGATAAGTAGGAGATATTTTCTGCAACAAGTCAAATTGTGATATTGCTATTAGGATTCATCTGTGTAGTTTTTGAGTTAAACTCATTGACCCAAGTTTCATGAGTAGTGGTTCACAAGAACCCATCCCTCATGAAAATGAGTAGAATGCTTAGCACTCATTGCATCTAGGTGAGCTCATAGAGGTGAAGCACTAGGACTTCCTGGGAGGTCACTCATCCAAGCATAACAGCTAAAGCATGTTTAACCATGGAGTTTCCTCCAAGGTTAAGGCCACTTTGCTTGCAACCCCATTTGCAAAACCTTCAGCAAGTGTTGTGCGTTATGAACCATTCATTAGAAAGCCCCTTAATCCCAATAATTGGTAAGTAGGAGAATTCATTTTCTAGAATTCTCTCAAGTTCCTTTTATTATATATACTCAATATACAATTATATACAAAGTTGGCATGATATACACATGTGAAGTGATATATACACATGTATATACCAAAACAACTTTATACATGTTGAAGTTAGAGACTGAATTGCATGAATTATTTAATTTAATTTTGAGTAAAGTTATAAATATCTAGCAATTTGATTACACGTAAGACCTTACATGTCATAATTGACAAACCTAAAATGATTATAATGATTATTGTAGGGTTCTTTGTTTTCTCCAAAATAAATAAGGAAAAACTTTGTTACAACTTTGTTACCCTACTCTTTTAGATCATATCGCAACAAATAAATAAGGCAGGTTTGTTACGATCTACTTTTGTTTCATATTGCAACAATTTAAATATTTGACGTTTATACAAACAAAATCAATGTTAAAAAAGAAATAGTATCAATTGAGCTATACAATATATTCAATGCAGAAAGAGAGGAAAATTTTGTTTCTAATTGCCTATATCCCATGCTACTTCCTGACTCTACAACACTTTGGGTCTTTGCAAAACTTTCGACCCAACTTTCCCAGTTGCATCTTCAGTGTCAAGCGTCGATTTCGTAGAGAATCACCTCACGTTTTTGCAGGTTTTTCCCGTCAACTTCGCTTTTAGAATTTCTACTAGTTTCTTGGAAAATAAAATTTGATTAATTGTCACTTTTTGCCAATTAATCGCCTAATAAATCACAAAAAAAGTGTTAAAGTCATTGACCAACAAATCTCAATTTTTTGAGGAATAAATCACTGCCATGCCGACTCCCAATTAATCACGTCTAATTATGAATTTTTACCATTTTCTGCTTCTATGCTATTAATATATATTAATAGTTAATAATAATTAAAATTTTGAAACTACTTTATAATATTAGTTATAAACTATAGGGGTTTGTTGCTTCCCTGTTAAAGGGCGATCTATAATAGTGCATAATTATTATAATTTTAAAATTAGTGGATAATATTAATTATATAGTTGATCTCATCAAAATCCATGGGGCAAAGCGTGCAAAGAGCTCAAGTCTTAATGAAACCGCAATTTAAAACAAATTCATTAGCTGCTTTGACACTATCTCACATGCCCCCGACAATTTAGGATGATTGAGGCCCTTTCAAATTTCATTGATGACTGTCATTGCTCCCCCCACTCCTCTGATTAGGGTTTTCTAGAGGTCGGAAAGAAAACTAAAGGGACAAAGTTACAAAAAAAATTCCAAGCCGATTCCTCATTGACTTTACTTCCGCCCTAGAATCAACCCTATTTTTCAATGATTTGTCAATTTCGTGAGGTTTTTGTAGGGTTTTGTAGGTTTTTGCAATGTTTTTTGCCATTTTTTAGGGATTTTAATATGATTTTAATGCACTTTAAATGCAAAAAGGTCATTGAAAATTGGGTCAATGATTGGTCGACAATTTTTTCATGAATCGGGATTTTTCAAGGGAAAAATCAGCAAGCTCTAGGATTCAGGATTAATCGGGTATAATCAGAATTTTTTGCAGATTTATGCTTCTATGATTATCATCATGTGGAGAGTAGAGTTTGTATTGAAGAATATTAGAGGTATCCCCTTGAAGTGAATTAGGAGTCTGCTCCCTCAAAGTGGCAAATAATTATCAAGTATATGCAACATATTTCTTACTTTATTATTCTTTTGTGCAAGTTATTCCATTGCAACTTCTCACATAAGTGTCCACATCTTGCCTCATCTTCAACCAATAGAACCCTTTTCCTAGTAAGGCCAACGTTCACTTTTGCCTTGGGTACCTTGCGCACATGGAGTCATGACACTCTTATAGAAGCTCCCTCCTCAACTATATCCATCTAGGGACATACACCTTGTCCTAGGCAAACACTAAGAGTTCATCCTTTGTGTTGAACCTCCAAAATATTTCTTCCTTAGCCTAACTCACCAATTTCGTAGCCTAAGGATCCATCTCAACTCCTTCCCAAACCCATTCCAAAACATCCTTAGAGAGGACGATTTGACTCTCAATTAGCCTTTCGAAGTGGAGTTCCTCAATAGCAACAAGCTAGGCTTTTTGGCTCAATGCATCAACAACAATATTCCTATGTTCCACGGGGACACATTCCATGTGCTTTTACCCCCGTTCCCGTACCAAGGATGGTATAGGTATGTGGGGACAGCATTTGGAAGTACCTTGCCCATCCCCAATTTGTGCAAAATTGTGGAAACATTTTTGGGATGGCTCTGAGAGTGGTCGGTAATGTAGGGGATGGCCAAAAGTCCATGGGAAGGCTGGGGGATTCCTAGGCATCCCCTAGCCATCCCGAGGACTTATGCTCATCCCATAGGGCCCGGGCCACTTTTGTAGGACAATTTTTAAAAAAAACATATTTTTTAATTTGAAGAAAAGGTTGGTCAAGCCCACAAGGACACCCAAACCACATTAAACAATACCAAAGCCTAATCTAAGCAAGAAATAACCAAAGGAAGGGTAAAAAAATCATTTTCACATTACAAAGAAGGAGAAGAGAAGCAAGAGAAAAGGGAGCAGCTGGTCAAGGAGAGAACAACGGTTGAAAGTAGTGGTTAGGGCATCAAATCTACTTGATTTAGACTCTTAGACCTATCATCTGTTGATAATACAGCGATGTATTATTATATTTTTGTAGTTCTATGTTTATTGTTTACAACTTATGTCATTTCATGGTTGAAACCTGGAGCCTTTTTGGGCATTTTTGTTATAATTTGAATATAATATGTATGCACATTGACAATGAAAGTTTCTACAATGATGAATCACTTTTTCAAATCCTTCTAAATGTATTAAGCTTCTACATTATCCATGATGAATGCTTTATCAACAAAGCCTACTATTTGGGTGACCCAATGTTTTATACCAAATCCTCATAAGAATATAATTAAAAGAAAAAAACTGTTACTGTTAAAAATTTTAAATCAAAAACTTATCTATTCCAAGTTAAAGTTGAAAAGTTGAAATGCCCTGGCTTTAACCCTTTACTAAAAATATTCAATCTTCTTGTGCTTTTATTTTTCTTTTCCCAAGTTCAAAAATTGGCCAAAAACTAAAAGTTAAAAAATTTCGGGAAAAATTTTGGATACAACACAGCAAATCAGGCAAGTGGTGATTCCTCGGGGATAACCACAAGTTTTTGGCATGTAATGCTACCATTGGATACTTTTAACACATTTTCATTTCCTTTCCAAAAGAAATCTCTTTGAATTTGTTGAATTTGTTGTTCTATCTTGTGGGGGATAGGAATCAAACTAAGTATATAGGTATCACATGAAGTACCATTTTAGCCATCTAAGAATGCGGCCTACAAGGTTGATCCACCCAGGCATCCATTGGGTCAATTGGATTGATTTTCTTTGTAGTACATTGATTACATTGTTCCATGATATTGAAGAGTTTTTAAAGGGAAATGGAAAACCAAGACATATGTTCTGAAAAGTTACCTCGTTTAGTTATTAATTTCCTTTTATAAGCAAGAAGGATGTTCAGGAAAAACATATCCTTTCTGGTCATATTAACTTGCTGTCCCAAACCCTCTTCATAAGTTTGCAGAATTTTCATAAGCTGGTTTACCTCGGGGCAGAATTTAAAACTTCCAGAATTGTCAAATACTGGAATTTGACAATTCTAGCGTTATTTAATTCCAGCAACCAAACAGACCCTTAGAAAAATTCTGGAAAAATTTTGGATACAACACAGCAAATCAGGCAAGTGGTGATTCCTCGGGGCTAACCGCAAGTTTTTGGCTTGTAATGCTACCATTGGATACTTTTAACACATTTTCATTTCCTTTCCAAAAGAAATCTCTTTGAATTTGTTGAATTTGTTGTTCCATCTTGTGGGTGATAGGAATCAAACTAAGTATATAGGTATCACATGAAGTACCATTTTAGTCATCCAAGAATGCGGCCTACAAGGTTGATCCATCCAGGCATCCATTGGGTTAATTGGATTGATTTTCTTTGTAGTACATTGATTACATTGTTCCATGATATTGAAGAGTTTTTAAAGAGAAATGGAAAACCAAGACATATGTTCGGAAAAGTTACCTCGTTTAGTTATTAATTTCCTTTTATAAGCAAGAAGGATGTTCAGGAAAAACATATCCTATCGGGCCATATTAACTTGCTGTCCCAAATCCTCTTCATAAGTTTGCAGAATTTTCATAAGCTGGTTTACCTCTGTTTTCATAAGTATTGTAAGTAGAAAAGGATCATCGGTAAAATGAAGGTAAACCTTGTAGATCTTTCAATTCTGAGATTTCATAGAGTGATATCTTCTTTACTTGGCTGCTTGTATCATGCACAAAAGAGTTTCAGTCCTTAGAATGAAGAGGGCTGGACTAAGAGGAATAGGATCACATTGTCTGAAACCCCTTGTGGAGAGAGAATGTTTTCTCATTCTCCATTGATATTACCATTGAAGGTTGACATGCAGACACAATTTTTGATCCATTGGGTAGACTAGTTCCACCTGAATTTCCGCCGTGTGGTTTTCATTAAATTCTAATTGCACCTGTTGAGTGCTTTGGAGATATCTAACTCAATGAAAATTCTGGTCCCTTTAGGTTTTAACTTTTAAGAAGTGTGTAGAATTTCTTAGAAAAAAATAATATTATCTGAGATCTAACTCCTGGGGACAAAGGCTGATTGCTCCTGAGAAATCAATTAATTTAAAAGAGGTTCAAGACATCTTCCAATGATTTTAGGATTATCTTGTAGACCATGTTTCATGAGGCAATTAGCCTATGCATTGCAAACATATGAGCTTAATTTACCTTAGGGATTGAAGCTACTTTGGTATTGTTCATTTGGTTGAGCGATTGCCTATTTCTGTTGGATTCTGCTAGCACAAAAAACAGTTTATCCATCTGGCAAAGCAACTTCAACCAAGTTAAAAGAAAACAATATGGTTTTAACTTTTTAGTTCCTCCTCCATGATAAGCTACATGAAGGTTGTTTTGTCTATTTCTGTTTCTCTTTTTGGAATGTGCTGAAAAGATTGTGTTTCCTTTCTTTGTGGATTGAATTAGGAAGCAATTATAGCATGTCTGAGAAGAATTTTGTGACACGTTTCAAGATCTCTTGTTGAGATTTGATACAATCCTCAAATGAATTTTGTGATCTCTGGATTGTGTTGAAGCATCTCTTGTTTTGAGCAGTATAACAAGAGAATCTGATGTTTGAATCCTTAAAAATGATCAATTGCTCTCTTTCCTTTTGATCCTAACAGATCTGTTATATTAAAGACAAAAACATTTCCTAGTATGGAATATGGAATATGATGTTGGAATCTCTAAAATTAATCCATTTCTCTCTACTACTACTATTACAGCTTATCCTTCGATCTTGGGGTTCTTCTCTGTCGCCCTGGTGCCCTACTTTTTGTTTGGGTGGTTCAGGGTTTTCCTTCTCGCTCCTTCCACCCACACCCCCCCTTCCCCAACACCGCCCACCCCACCCCTCCCCTTTCGGGGTCCTGGTTTTTCTTTCTCTTTTCCTGTTTTTATTTGTTCTTTGGTCACCATTTGGTGTTCCTGCTGTGGGCTGGCCCATTCTTGTACTCTTCAGGCCCATTGATCCGTTTTTGGTCATTTGTTGGAGATCAATAAATTTATCTTTATCTCGTCTTTTGATCCCAGCAGACCTGTTATATGTTGAAGTGCTGATAGTTGAAGAATAAATTTTTGCTCTTGATTTTCTAATACTTTCGAGGATTCTTGATATCTGACTTTAATTTGGACATCTAGCAGCTGGTTTTTTACATGTTCGCTTTCTTGGAAAGGTTACTAAAGACTGCATGATTCCAGTGCTTTATATGGAGTTCAAAATATTTTGTTTTTTACACAAATTTGAAATTTTCAACCCCAGTTTGTTGTGGCACAATAATTCACCATTTGGAAATGTTTGCAACAAATTCTTAGATGGGTTAGCCACATTTTCTCAAATCTAAAAGTTTTTTCTGACTGTGCAGTGCTTTGCTTTGGTGACCATGAGGAATATGGGCCACAGGTCTGAGAGGGTGACATTATAGATTGATGCTTCCACTTTCCATTCTGGGTAAATACAATTTCCAGCAATAACTGTCGAGTTTTTCAGCTAAATATCTGTTGCCATTCAATCTAACAGATCAATTGTATGATCCTCAATTGAATTGATTATTGATATTCTACTAAATCGGTATTTGCTTCCAATTTGTTAAGTGGTTCAAGAGTTCTTTGATTAAATTAAAATATAAGGCTCCTTTATTTTCAAATGTAGTTCCAGAAGTGTTGAAATTTCCCATCACTATCTGTGGGCATTACCTTGAACCATTTACTCAAATCCTTAATAAACTTATTACAGAGATTCCCCAAAGGTGGAATATAAATGTTAATGACTGATATCCATTGAGATTTCTATGGAATGGAAAATTGTGTATATAAACCTATGTCACATGGGGACACATAACCAGGCCTTTCCAGGTGTCCCCGTCCCCAACACATTTCAGGGACACAGGGAAACCTGGGAAACATCCCCAGGGCCATTGCTGGGCTCCAATAGCTCCCTCGCCAGACCATTAAAATGATGGCCAGCCCTCCTATGAACAAAAACAAATTATATCTGATGTCAGGGACCAAAAAAATGAGAAGATGCCCAATAAGAGACATATATCAATTGCTTCACAGTTCACCCAAAGTAACCTAGGGATCACATCTACTTGCAAAAGGAATCAACCCATCCCTGTGAAAGAGAAAAAACACATTTATCTCACAGTTTTGTACCCAGCAAGAATGTTTTCCCTACCCAATGGGCTAAACATTTCTATACTAATGTGTTTGGCCCATTCTTTGTGGCTAAAGAGAAGCAAAATGTTTTCCCTATATTATGTTTTCACTTCTAACATGATGTTAGAATTGCAACAGTACACTGAAAAAAAAATATTTCTGCATAGCTATCGCTTAAGCTTACTCAATATTCATATTGTAGTATTATTAAGTCACAAAAACTGCCAATAGGAGCAGCACGAAGCTGTCTCTATTAATGAATAGGTAAGCCAATACATGCAAGGACAGCACTACATGCTTGTTATAGTAAAAATGGATTGACTTTCAAGAAAATGATAGCAGACCACATCTGCATGGAAATCCTACCTTTTCTGCACATGCAAAACTCTGTAATTCTTTTTCTATCAAATTTGCCATTACTTGGATATACCCTTCCCTTTCATACCATGATGCTATGATCACGTGCTGCAACCTGATAAGATAATCGTCTTCCCTGAAATAACCAAGATAACTATTTTGTCAGTCTGATTTAAGAATTTACTAGAACTACCATAGCCTTTAACTCTCCTGCGAATCTAACTTGACAACCAAATATATTACAAAATTACGTTGTATAACATACTGCCATTTACCGAAAAAGGCTTTGTAGAAGACGAATACTCGATCCACTTGTTGAGATTGAAAACTGAGGATAAAGTGGAAGAACAACAAGTTTTGTGACCTTGTCCCTCTTTATCTGCAGCAATTTACTTCAAGAATTTAGAAACCAGAATGTACTTGAAAAAAGAATAACTTGAATGAAGACAACTGCATTGAGTTTGGAATGAACATTAGTATATCTTTAAATCATTTATTTGACGTTGAACTGCAAGTCTTCACATAGTTTGGATGTATGTGGCAAAAGGAGATAAGAAGCGTGCACAAATATGTTTCAACAAAAAAGTGAAAAAACATGAAAATCATGGGCCTATGCAGGAGACAAAAGGGTATTTTTTAATGTTTTTAGTATTTACATAAGCCTGACAATCAGAGGACAAAACATAATATTATAGTTCTATAGAATTGAGTTTCGAGAAGATTCTTCAGTAAAAAATTGGGATTTGAAAAAATAGTATATCAAATAGTTCATCAAGTAACCATATTAAAAAAAAGTTCTAGAGAAATTTCTGTAAAAATATTACTAAATATAGCTTCCATTTTCAGATCACTTTTTAGAAAAGTTTTACTTCAAAGGTTTAGAGGAATACTGTAAAACTGTGAATCCCTGAAGAAAAACCACAGAAGAAAGGTGTCTCAATTCTTAGATGAAGATCCAACATGCTTGGTTCTATTTATAGCACAGAAATGTCTACAACTTTCCTATCAATTATCACAAAGTGAAGATACTCCAATTTGAGTTATCCCAAATTGACATCATAAATCATTACATGCAAGTACACAAGAGGTTTTGATTTGTTGCTGTGAGCTGAGTTATTCCCAATCTAATGCCCCACACAAATTGGTAATCCCAACAATATATAATTCAGATGTTACATGAAATGTCCCACAAATAGATAGTCCAAACAATATATACTTCAGATGTTACAGATCACAGTGTAACTAATAAATGTCCAAGGGGTTGAATCAAATTGGTTAAGCTATTGGGTTCTCATTGTAGAGACCCAAGCTTAATTCACCCTAGGGAAATCTAAAGAGGTATTCTATGTTGTGACTCTTGGCCTTCCATATGAGGTGGTATCTAAATAAAGGTGGATTTCTAAGTAGTGACTATTGGTCTTCCATAAGTGATTTCTCTGTGTTTGCTTGTAAGGAGTTTGTATTAGTCTAATGTTGATGCCTGTACGAGCAAGACAATTGTAATTGATATTCAATTCAAAAAAAAAGTGGAAAATAGAATGTGTAAAGCTAAGCCTCAAGAAGTGATAATCCAAAACAGACTGACACATTCAGGGTTTGCTTAGTGTAGCTATCTTTTTGTGTCTCATTTTATATGATTATCCTATGTTTGTTCTAGTTCTCGCCTTGATTTATTAGCAAGGGTTCATCTGTACGTTACATATCTTGTATCTTGTATCTTGTATCTTGGATCTTGGATCTTGGATCTTGCACCCTCTTGTATGCTTGTATCATTATTGGCAATAGAGCATTCTTTGTTGCTTCTCTCTACATGACAGATCATTTCAATTTAGTATTTTAGAAGATTGCTACTCCTAAGAGTCTTTATGGTGACTTCAAGATGACATCAAAGCTTTGATTCTTGCAGGCCCCTTCTCAATCTTTGGAGTGATTCAACCGTCACATTTCTGTGGGTGCTTCCTTGGCTAGATCTGACCCCATGGTTGAGTCCAAAAGGCTGAAATCTATATGGATCTTCTAGAAACCACAATATACATCTATGTTAGTCAAATCTAGTGTTTTGTTTGGCCTCCTCCACCAATAATACGAAGTCCATATGGTCTATGCAAACATCAGAAATTTCCACAAGTACTAGCATCATCAAAATATTGCCCATTGCTGTGCACTCTTGTCTAGAAGTTAGAGAATTATTTTACAGGTAAAACATTTATTTTCAAAAGTTTTAATTTTTATTAAATAAAAAATCATAATATATATTTGACAGAACCAGGTCCACAAAACCACCATACCCTCAAGATATGACAAGCCTGGAAGTGTCAAATCTGCATGCATACATGCCAAGTTCTAAAATCCACAATCAAAGTTTTGTTTTTGCACTTACTGCCTATGGTTAAGTGCTAGTGCCTAAAACTAAGCGTTCAAGCACTTAAGGTAGTGCCTTATGCAATAAAGGTCGTGCAGCTCACTCAAGCCATCTCCACCGTAGAAACACTCCGCAACATCGCCTATACTCCTCTACAGTGGCTATAGTGCCCAAAACCACCACCACTCTGCTCCCTTTTCTAGCACACCCATAGACCACTCCAATAGCAGCCAAACTTGTTTCTCTTTCCTCAAAGAGTTTATTTTTTTGACAAGGCATAACTTTCGCCCATAGAGGTATTATTTGCATTCAAATAGACATCAAAAAGCTGGGTTTGCATACTTTGCATTAGTACAAGTGATTTTTTCAGATTTTACTCCAAATGCCTAATTTTTCAGCTTGAAGGTACATTTGTGTTCCTTCTTTACAACAAGTATAACTTTGCATATGGAATCTATTTTTGGCAAAATGTCAACTACACCATATAAGACTACATAAACTATAGTATATTTTAATTAAGGGTTATGCTAGCCACAAATCGACCACACATTTTCCCATGCACAATATAGGTTAAAAGGCATAGCAATTACCACCTAAACAACAATCCTCCTAAGTCCAACGACCACCAACAAGCAATATCAATATTTTTCAGGTAAAACATTTGTTTTTGAAAGACTGAACTTTTATAAAATTAAAAATATGTTTGACGGTTTCAAGTCCACAAACTACCATACCATCAAGATATGACAAGCCTAGAAGTGTCATACTTGCATGCATGCATGCCAAGTTGTAAAAATCCACAATCAAAGTTTTGTTCTGGCTATGGTTAGGTGCTAACGCCTAGCACTAAGAACCCAAGAACTTAAGGTGGTGCCTTATGCAATAAAGGTCATGCCACTAACTCAAGCCACCTACATAGTAGAACCACTCCACAACATCGCCTATACTCCTCTCCAATGACTATAGCACTCGAAAACATCACCACTCTGCTCCCTTGCTAACACAACTATAGACCACTCCAATAGCGACCAAACCTCGTTTCTCTTGCCTCGAAGTAGATTTTTGACAAAGCATAACGTTTTCCCATAAAGATATTTTTTGCATTCAAATAGACGTCAAAAAGCTTGGTTTGCATAATTCGCATTAGTACAAGTGATTCTTTCACATTTTACTCCAAATGTCTAATTTTTCAGCTTGAAGGTACATTTGTATTCCTTTTATGCAACAAGTATTACTTTGCATATGGAATCAATTTTCTGCAAACCATCAACTACACCAAATAAAACTATATAAATTATAATATACCTTAATTAAGGGTTATGCTAACCACAAGTCAAACTACACATTTTCCAATGCACAATTAGGTTAAGGGTGTAGCAAATACCACCTAAACAACAATCTTTGTAAGTCCGAAGACCGCCAACAAGCAATATCAATATTTTACAAGCAAAACATTTGTTTTCAAAAGTTCTAATTTTTATAAAATAACAAATACATTTGACAGTGGCAAGCCCACAAATCACCACATCCTCAAGATATGACAAGCCTAGAAGTGTCGAATCTGCATGCATGCCAAGTTGTAAAATTCACAATCAAAATTTTGTTTTTGCACTTAGTGCCTATGGTTAAGTGCTAGTGCCTAGCACTAAGAACCCAAGCACTTAAGGTAGTTCCTTATGCAATAAAGGTCGTGGCACTCTCTCAAGCCACCTCCACCGTAGGGCCACTCCACAACATCACCTATACTGCTCTACAGCTGCTATAGCACCTAAAACCACCACCACTCCGCTCCCTTGTTGGCACAGCCATAGACCACCCCAATAGTGGCCAAAACTTGTTTATTTTGCCTCAAAGAATTGATTTTTTTGACAAGGCATAACTTTTGCCTATAGTGGTATTTTTTCACATTGAAATCAATGCCAAAAAGCTGTGTTTGCAAACTTCACATTAGTACAAGTGATTTTTCAAAGTTTACTCCAAATGTCTGATTTTTCAACTTGAAGGTACATTTGCATTCCTGCTTTGTATATGGAATTGATTTTTGGCAAAAAGTCAACCACACAATATAAGACTATAAATTATATATAGCTAATTAAGATTATGCTAGCCACAAGTCAACTACACATTTTCCCATGCACTATATAGGTTAAGGGCATAGCAACTACCACCTAAACAACCATCCTCTTAAGTCCAACGACCACCAACAAACAATATTAAAAGTTGATCATCCACCATGCATCTACAACCATGACCATGAATATCAATGAAAATGGCTACAAACAAACAACATCCCACATTCTTCTGCATTTGCCACCCTATCATTTCTCAACTATATAGAAAAACCAACAAACACAACCTCATTCCAAGTCAACAACCAGTCAATGAACAAAATCGTCCGTATTTTATTATTACTCTACAATTGTCCACTTCGGTAGCAACATGCAACTCTTCAATAGTACTTTGATAGCAAGTGAATATACCAACTTCCCTTCTGCAAGTGATGAAAATATTGTCTCCACAAGTGTCAATGCAATGTTCCAAATCATCACCAAGATTCTCGTAAAAAAATTCTTCCAATCATGAACCCATTGTATATTCATTATAACATTAAATATATTGTTGAAATCAACTTGCAACTGCTCTATAACATAGCTCAAAAATGTACCCAAATTTAGAGCCTTCCTAATTTGAACCACTTATATCAATCAAAGACATAAAATTTCCAGTCCACACTAATTATAAGAAATGTTTGTTGGATTCGACTGTGTGATTCTTTTTTGCATCAACGTTTTGGATCACACTTTGTGATCCATCATCAAGATGAAAAGAGAGAGCAAAAGGACATAGATGGAAAAAGTACAGACCAAGGTGAATAAAAAGAGAAGGGTGGAAGGAGGAAGGTCGGATGGGTTCAAATGATAGAAAAAAACAAAAAGGGACCAAGAAAAACAAAGTAAGTAAAAAAATTAAAAAACAAGAGAATATAAAAGAAAGAAATAAAAAAAGAATAACAAGAAAAAACCATAGAATATATATACAATATGAAAATAAACAAAAGGAATACACAAAAGAAATGACAAGAAAGAACAAAAAGAAGACTTAAAAAGTTATTAGTACAACAAAATTATAATAGAACCAGAAAATGAGATTAAATTTGAAAAAAAATGGCAAGAAAATGAAGTGAATATGAGTGTATGTGAGGGAAAGTGTGTGTTAAAGTGTATGAGAATGTGTGAGTGAATAAGAGAAGGCAAAAGAGAATGAGAGAATAAAAGAAAAGAGATAAATATGATATAAAACCAAGAAGCAGAAGAATTTATACAAAAGAAAATTTAAAAAAATTAATTATTATAAAAAAGAAACAAAATAAGAACATAGGGATTTTGTAAACACTTTCATGCCATGACAATCACCCACTTGCTGCCATTGTAGTTTACAAATCTCAACATAATGATCAGAGGCATTATTCAGCTCACAAGCATGCAATATTGCATACAAGAACAAAGGATGTTGACATCCAACATCACTCTATCCAACAACAGGCAAAGACAAAAGTGGTAACAATGATCACATGCAACAAAGCTTTAAGCCAAATTGAAGTTTTAAGCATAGACTGAAAACTTGAACCCAGAAAATAAAAAATTCACATAAACAAAAATAATTAATGCATGAGACACACATTAAGAATGAATTCAGAGAACCAAAAAGGCTATTTAAACATGGTAGCATTACTTGAAATAGGCATTGACTCGGCAAACCCAAAAAATATGGATGGAATTCAATTGCTTGGGATATAATCGAGAGTCTAAAAGCTGCAGGTAAATTCATAAAAATGGGGGGCAAATATTCTTTGTTATTTGAAGCTGAATAACGAGACAAGCCCTGCCTTTCCTTCCAGTGCAGCCCAAAACAATTTTTTCTGTTTTCCGTTTTAAAACCAGCGGGGCTAGGGGGGCAGCTTGGTGGAGGGGCAGTGCCACAAGCACATTTCTTCGTGTAATATACTATAGGGTTGAGGGGCAGAGCCCTTGCCAACAAACTAAGGCCTGTAAGAAGCCACAAGGACCTTCATGCCACATGCCATCTTTCATAATTTTATCACTTTTAACCAACTGTAGATAGACCTTTCAATTACTCAACAGTCAAATCATGCCACTAAGATCATAGCCACTTGACACAAAAATGACAAGAAACAATAAAAAATCAAGGTTTTATCACAGCTCTAATAATTTTATAGGTGGTTGAATCTGCAGAGAAAACTTGCAAGCTACAGGCAAGACTTGTCAAATAAATCACAAGTTTGTCTGTAGGACTTGGCTTACAAGCAACTCAGACTGCAGGTTTATTTGTGAGTTTGGTGAGAAGTTGCTGAGTTTGCAAAAAAAAAAAATTAACTTTCAAAATATTGATAAGTAGGAGATATTTTTCCACAGCAAGTCAAATTGTGATATTGCTATCAGGATTTAACTGTGTAGTTTTTTGAGTCAAACTCATTGACCCATGATTCATGAGTAGTGGTTCACACCAACCCATCTCTCATAAGAATGAATGAAACACTTAGCACTCATTGGATCTAGGTGATGCTCACAAAGGTGAAGCACCAGGACTTCCCGGGAGGTCACCCATCCCAGTACTACTCCAGATCGAGCGCGCTTAACTACGGAGTTTCATTCATTCTCATGAGAGATGGGTTCGTGTGAACCACTACTCATGAATCATGGGTCAATGAGTTTGACTCAAAAAACTACACAGTTAAATCCTGATAGCAATATCACAATTTGACTTGTTGTGGAAAAATATCTCCTACTTATCGATTGATGAGCTTAAGGGGCTTTAACCATGGAGGAAACTCCGTAGTTAAGCGCGCTCAAGCTGGAGTAGTACTGGGATGGGTGACCTCCTAGGAAGTCCCAGTGCTTCACCTCTATGAGCATCACCTAGATCCAATGAGTGCTAAGTGTTTCATTCATTCTCATGAGAGATGGGTTCGTGTGAACCACTACTCATGAATCATGGGTCAATGAGTTTGACTCAAAAAACTACAAAGTTAAATCCTGATAGCAATATCACAATTTGACTTGCTGTGGCAAAATATCTCCTACTTATCGATTGATGAGCTTAAGGGGCTTTCTAATGAATGGTTCATAAGGCACAACACTTGGTGAAGGTTTTGCAAATGAGGATGCAAGTAGAGTGGGTTTAACCATGGAGGAAACTCCGTAGTTAGGCGCGCTTGAGCTGTAGTACTGGGATGGGTGACCTCCCGGGAAGTCCCGATGCTTCACCTTTGTGAGCATCACCTAGATCCAATGAGTGCTAAGTGTTTCATTCATTCTCATGAGAGATGGGTTCGTGTGAACCACTACTCATGAATCATGGGTCAATGAGTTTGACTCAAAAAACTACACAGTTAAATCCTGATAGCAATATCACAATTTGACTTGCCATGGAAAAATATCTCCTGCTTATCGGTTGATGAGCTTAAGGGGCTTTCTAATGAATGGTTCATAAGGCACAACACTTGGTGAAGGTTTTGCAAATGAGGATGCAAGTAGAGTGGGTTTAACCATGGAGGAAACTCCGTAGTTAAGCGCGCTCGAGCTGCAGTAGTACTGGGATGGGTGACCTCCCGAGAAGTCCCGGTGCTTCACCTCTGTGAGCATCACCTAGATCCAATGAGTGCTAAGTGTTTCATTCATTCTCATGAGAGATGGGTTCGTGTGAACCACTACTCATGAATCATGGGTCAATGAGTTTGACTCAAAAAACTACATAGTTAAATCCTGATAGCAATATCACAATTTCAAAATATTCTTAGCATCAAAAAAATTATACACTCACTAAGATGAGGGGGAGGCTGAGAGTAGAGTGGTCTTAGAAAGTAATTTTTATTTTGTCAATGCTTTGGCACTTAGTGCCAATAGTATGTACCATTAGTTCAATATGATAGTAGTTTACAATATATGTGATTCATTATAAATATCATAAGCTCAATATCATGGGCCGATGCCTGTATAATTGGTTTCTTGTTTCAAGATATACCATTTATTCACCATCTATATATTTATACTACCATTGCTTATACTCATCAGATCATCGCACAATACTATATAACTGGATTCTTGTTTCTAGATATACCATTTATTCACCATCTATAATTTAGACTACCATTGCTTATACTCATTGGATCATTGCACAATACACTTCAAAAATGAATATTCTATTATTCTGTTATATTTTTGTGCTAGCTCTCTCCCTCTCTCTAACATAATGCCACAGTATTATCTATTAATATCATACAGAGAAACATAAACAGGCATCTGGGTGATGTCCAAGCATTTAGATGATCTCTCCAACATTCAAAGTGTCCTGGCGAATAGGACATTTGGAGGAAATGCCCCCTTTTTACAGAACTGAACAGCCTGTTTCGTTTGTTGTATAAAAATGAAAAGTCTCTTTTTAAAATTTTAAGAGAATAAGTTCCCCTAAAAATATAAAAGGGAAGAATCATCCATGCAAATTCAGCACATTATATTTACTTTTAATATTTCGAGCTGCTTTTAGTTTGTTTAAGTTGTTGCAATAGCTATCCTCTTGCCCCAACATCCCCAAATTTGGGAACAAGTTTCTGTCCACCAACCTACATCCCAAAGTCCCTGCATCCCCACAATCTGGAAACTTAGAGAAACACTAATTATCTTTTGTAACACCTTGCTAAGTTGGCATTCTGAACCACGTAAGCCCCTATAAAATATCCAATTTCTAGGTGTCCATATGGATATAATGGCAGATAAGTTATATCACTTGTTTCTAACAATAGATCAAGTTACACCTATTATGAAAGAAGACAACCCATTTAAGCTGGGTTCAAAGTATAAATATAAACAAACAAGAAAATAACTAATGCATAGCAGTAAGAAAATAACTAATGCATTGCAGGTATCTGAGAATAGTTAGTTATTGATGCATTATGTGAGTTTTCTGAGTAAACACTGCAATACCTGTTCTATTGCTTCTTCTGTAAATGGATACCAGTAGCGCATTCCAACATATACTTTTGCTGGGGTCTTCTTGCCTTCTAAAGCAAGTTGCAATGCATCAGCCTATAAAAAAATTCAAATCAACAGCTTCATCATTTTTTAGGGTGAAATTTATTTTATATATAGAGAGAACTCCATCATGAATGGAAATTCATTAATTTAACGACATGTTCACAAATTTTCAAACTGAATCTCTATATTTACCAAATTCTATAATATAGGATCTCAAGACAAGTTTGAGTTCGTAATCAATGGCTTTTGGATTATTACAATATTTATAATGACTTTAATTTTCAATCAATAAAATTACACTACCATGTTAGACAAAGACATAAAAATAATCTGGAATTTCATAATCACAAAACCTGCTGATTGTTTAAACATATATTATGTACTTCTACGAATTGTTATTTTGTAGCAGAGTTAGTAAAAAAAAATTAATTTGATAGAAGTTTTGTCAAATAAAAATAATTAGATAACAAAAGAAGATATTCAGAAGTCATAAAAGATAACAAACCTGCTCGTAAGTTATTTTTCGCAATGGTGAACCACCTCCTATAGCAGCATAACCTTCCCTACTTTTGGGAGCCCTGAATACAGAGATAAACTTGGCCAAAGGTCGCTGAAGGAACTGGAAAAATCTAGGCAGGCGAATAATGTCCTGTACATTTCAAATACTCAGTTGCTCATCCATAAGTAGAAAAACATCAACTTCTTTATAATATATTTGCATCTATACTTCTTAGAAGAGGCTACTGATAGAAAGGCTGTCCCAAAAGCAGCTACTAATATTACACTCTCTGAGTGCAAGAATCAAAATTAGTGAAATGATAATAACTATATAAAAAATGCAACCAGTACACAGAACTGTGATAACTGATTAGTTCAATAAGGTTTCATATTATCCACCTGGGTCCCATCCCAATTGCAGCCTATCCACCTGAATGGCATGTGAAAAAATGGATGACGCCAGTGCAAGTCATGTGTAATTTTTTACTGAGACCAATATCTCAACCAAAAGCAGTTCCATGTGTGAGGTGCAAAACACGAAGGGGAATGCTTCAAGAAAGTTCTTAGCAAAAGCAATTATGCGGCGGGAATAAACAATTCGTGGAACATTTCTCAATTTGAACATACATCCATTATCCCCATCATAAAAGATAATTTTTTGAGAAATGAATGAAATAGGAATGTAAAGACCCTGGTTGTGTAAATTAAAACCTTCAAAAATCTAGCAGTTTTGAATTTTAAGTTTTAAACAAAATAAAGCGAGATTTGCATGGTAGAAGCAGGATTTAAGATTGATAGCAGTAACAGGTTCAAATGTGAGCACCAATTTAATTTTTTTTTTAATTACTGCTATTGTTCTTTTCCTATCTGGAATGCAATTGCTTCCATTTTATCAAAGAAATGGTTGGCTGAGTCATCAAAGTTAATGAAGAACAAAACAGTTACCAGAACTCACATATGTAGAAATCCAAAAGGATCACTAACCTTTAGCCATATTATAGGTGAAAGTTGAATTTTTATGTTTTTTTTAAAAGCAAAAATATAGTGTAGAATTAAGAAGTAAATTACTAGATTCACCTAGTTTGATCTCAAACAATTTATGAGTTTATATATTACTGATGTGATACTAGGTCAAAGTCAGCCCAAACACTGCATAGATCAATTAAGCAAGTGATACATCTCAGGATTAATCCTGGGAGCACTGGCATATCTGGTTGGCATGGAAGAAGAGAATATTGCTTAATAATGGAAGTCCTTTCACTGTAAAGAATCAGATAAAGATTACTATTCCGAAAAGCATCAGAAACAGGTTCAGAGTCCAAAAAATGATGTTTTGAATCTAAACATTGAAGTTCAGTTAAAAGAATATCTCATCCCTAATAATCAGGCAGGTCAGTACGATAATAAGCCTATAGAGGAGTACCATTGAAACCACTTAAAGCACATATTGTTAATCTTGAAAGTTTAAAACGGATGATTCATCTAGCGGTAATTTAGAACAATCAAACTCAATGGTATCATCGAGAATACTGATTAGCAAATGCTAGACTGGTGTTGCAAGGAATCATATGGCCACCAATATTGCTGTGGATGCACTCATCATCAAGCAAGTCATATGAAACATCTTAAAGATGTCTATTGATATTTTAGTCATTGGCCAGATTCCAAATTCTGTTTCCTCAATAAAGCTCTAACCAAATTATGGGTATCTAAATCCTGAATGGCGTCTAATTGTTGTTTCCTATGTTTAACTGAGTGGCATGCAATCAAATGAGCAGGATTGAAAACAACAAGGTGGTCAATAGACAAGCAAAAATGGCCCTCATGGGAATTCATGCATTACAGAGTTGGTTTGTGTACTATCGAGCAACAAAAGGAATGTACAACCATGTTACATTCTCTCTTTTAGTATCTCTCCCGTGAATATTAGGAAGGGGTATATAGGTGCAAGCTTTTAGTGACTCCTTTATTCATATTTTACCCCTAAGCTTCACCACCCCAAGTTTAAGAAGATCCTTTCCCCAATGCCTTAGGGACCCTCACATATTAATAGTTCTTCAATAATGGAAGGTGTTGGCAGTATGGAGGTTGGTAGGTGGTAGAATACAACAAACTTTGGTGTTCTTTACAATCCACATGTGCAAGGGCTCAACTTCAAAGTGATATTCAAGGGGATTGTAACTTACATACCAGGATGGGCATCCCAGAATGGTCAATGAGGATTGCCTTATTGGAAACTACTGCTGTGAAACCGGGCTACTACACACATCACTTTCAATAGCTCACCAACCATCATGTACAGACTCAAATGAAGTTGTCACAATGAAAGGTCTTCTATTTTCCATCAAAAATAATTCATTCTATGTTCCATCAGTTCCACTGATTGTCTGTTTCAGATTCATTTTAGTGCTGCCTATTTGCAAAAGTTAACAATTTGATTTGTTTTAAAGGTTAAAAAATTCAGAAATCCAAAATTTCAAAAAAAAATGGTGAAATTTCTCTAGGATTTGAAAAGTCTGTAACTGAATCTAACAAATCAGTCCGAAAATTCCAGAACTGCCTGGATTTGGTTTATCTTAGGAGGTATTGCACAATGGTCATCACTCATGACAATTGACATGTAGTTGGAGTACAAAATGGACACGATAATGAGAAAAGAAATTTCGTTGACTGAAAATAACTATTCTTCATGGTGCTAGACTGCTAGTTATCAAGCAAGATCTTATTATTGAGAGAAAAGGTATCTACTAAAATTTTAAAATTTGGTTCACAAAAATACAATTTAAAGGAAAAGCACAAGGAATATTAAGAGGCTAATGTAACTTTGACAGGCACAAATCCACAATGATCTAGCAAACTTTGCAGTGAGGAGTAATGGATACAGAATAGTCAGATCATACCAAATTAGCATCTGAAATCCTATTTAAAATCAAACTTTGCATACAATACCATTACAACACGATTCCACAAATCATGTCAATCATCATAAAGATAAATCCTCATTTGAACTACCTCCTTGGCACCCACACTAAGTAATAAGGATATGGATGGGCACCAAACCAACAGTCATACTTAACCAAACAGGGACAAAGATTTGTAGACAATGTTAAATACTCTAACAGCAGCTCTAAATCAGCTACCAAGACAATTAGAAATGCCTTGTAAAGAGGTGAAGAGAAAATTCATGGTGTTAGCCAGAAAGACTACTTTATGTTATGTCATATATTACTTATGTTGTCCTGACAGGAATTAGTTATTATCGAAGGGCAGTTGGTTTGGGTGGTGACGTTTGGTCACACCCCTTCGGGTAGATAAATATGTACCACCTACGGGTGAAGGAATGATTATTATGTGAATGTACTCATACGTTGGAATGATCAATGAAAGCTTCTATTGTTCTCTAATATATTGGGTGTTTATTACATTTCTTGTACTATGTCTATGCAATATTAAGTTTACCCCAGCGGGCAAACATTTGGCACCGTTGCCAAACGAATCTGGCAAGTGACGGAATGAGTAGATGAATGGGAATACCATTTGAGGAGAATATCAATGTGAGGATGAATGAGACGGAATCACAAAACTTTTTGAAGGAGAGCATGCTCTGGCAATTGATGATTGAATAGAATTGATGCCCAATCTTTTAAATAAGGATAGGAATAAAAAGGAACAGCCAAATGTCTTGGAGGGTACACATCAAGCCCTAATCTTTGCCCAACAAGTCGAACGTCGACGACAGTTCAGACATCTCGCCAAGGGACAACCAGCCGACGGGTTACCGAAGAGGACCATGGAGATGGTACCGAAGGTAACTATAGGGGTGTCACGGGAGGTGTAACAACCGAAGGAGATAATTACCATACAAGAGAACAGCGACGGATAAGTAGTGAAGAATTGTTGGAGGAAACACGACAAAGGCTGAATCTGATTGAGCGACACGGGAACAATTCCGAAACTTGCCCATCTCACCACGGGTAGAGGGAGCAGGAAGCAAGAGTGACGAAGGATCTAGCACGGTTGGAGATGCCAAAGGGGCACGAGCGTCGGATAGCCAAGACACGTTGTTTGATCCTTGTACACCGAATGTAGGAAGACAATCTGGTAGTCGGAATGTGGTACCCACTATATTGCAGTTTAACCAGGGTGGGTAGACACAAACCCCACCTCTCCAACCCCAAGGGGCACAACCGGTAGTTGTGGCCTCAAATAAGTAGAAACTGCCCAAGTTCATGGGCCAAGCAAAGGAGGATCCTGTTCGCCATTGCCGAACGTGTGTAACCATATGGACAGCGAACAGAGTCACAGACCAAGACAACTGGGTTAGACAGTTCCCTGCCACATTGAGGGAAGGGGCCATCAACTGGTAGTCCGATGTGGATAAAATTGGTTTGACAACATGGGCCACAGTGAAGAAGGCTTTCCAAACAGAATTTCAGTTGCTGAGAGATGACAATGAGATCCTTGCCAAAATTTACAATACAAAACAAACGAAGAGCGAGTCAGTTCGGGCCTACGGGCGGCAACTAAAGGAACTCATTGGAAAAATGGAATCTGCCCTAGCAAACGAACTCAAGAAACGATGGTTCATGGAAGGACTAAAAACTTCCCTCCGCAAGAAAATGAAAATCATACCACCGACATCGTACAACAATGCATATAACCGCACAATGGATTTGGAGAGTGAATGCAAGACCTCCAAGAAAACTAAGTCCTCCAATGATGAATCTGAGGCGGAAAGTAGCGAGGGAGAATCAAGTAAGAAAGTGCATGCTTTACAGAAAGACCTTGAGAGGGTGATGAAAGAATTTAAGACATCCAAGGGAGGCTCAAGCAAAACCGAGGAAGATATTGTGTGGTGTGCGGACTGCAAAGAAGGACACACCAAAGGTTCTTGTCCGAAGAAATCCTTTTGCGACATCTGCCAGATTGCGGGACATTCCACCAAAGAATGTCCCTACAATCTGAGGGCCAGGAATCAACAAGTGTTGTTTACGCAAGAGCAACCCTCCACATCTGGAACTAGCTACCAACAAAATACTGCATCATCCAGCAGCTACAGAAATAACCGACGGGGAGGCAGAGGGAATGATGATAACAATAATAACCACTCTCACATCCAGTATGATGCGAAGGGAAGACCAATGGTACAATGCAGAAATTGCAACCAATGGGGACACTTTGCCCAGGATTGCCAGAAAGAGGCTCCCACTCCACAAAAATTGTGTCGGTGGTGCGGACCGGGGGACCACGAAGAAGCCAACTGCCCGAAGCCCGACTGCAACCTCCTTGACGTGGAGAGAGGGGGAGAAAAGATCTTGGCAATTACACGTGCACAAACGAAGAAGGTTGCGTAGAAACAAAGAGTACTCGAGACGAAGGCCGAGATTGAGAAGGAAATGCAGGACCGAAGGAACTCCACAGATACCTCTGACACTTCTACTCAAGCCATGGCAAAAAAAAACATCCTGAGGCAGATGATGCAATTGGAGATACCAGTAAAGGTCAAGGACCTGCTTGAAACAATGTCGCATCTAAAAATAGCCCTGTTTTTAGGACAAAATGTCCCAACAAGTACATTTGAATGGGCAGAAGTTCCTAGCGGCTCCGCAGCGAACCCCATGACGCTAGCTATAAATAGTGGGCGAAATCCTGCAGTAGTACAAATGGGTATCTTGGGTACCATTCTCACTAACACAATTGTCGATAGTGGATCGGGGGTGAATGTTCTACCCAACGAAACTTGGAAGAGTCTAGGAAAACCGACACTGTGGATGCCAACCTTCAACTTACTGGGGGCTGACCAACATGGCATCAAACCCCTCGGAACCTTGATGGCACAAGTAACCATCGGGACACAACTGTTCATCTTGGACTTCCTAGTAATTCCGCTAAAGCAGAAAGGGTACAACACCATTCTAGGGAGAGGGTGGCTGGTGGCTGCCAAAGCAAATCACAATTGGAAAAGAAACATTTTATCATTCGAGAAAGAAGGCAGAAAGTTTGTAATCGACCTCACCACGCAGATGGTAGGGGAGGAAATGGCATCCTCCTCAGACTCGGAATCGGATGACGGAGGAGACGAAGGGAAAGAGAGCATGGAACCCAACAAGGAAGGGGTATTAAAATTGGAGGATGATACAAACTCTGTGAATGGTCTCTTCCACTGGCAAATGGAGGACTACGAACCCTTTCGACCAGCATGCAATGTACTAAGTATTGAGGAAGAGCTGGAAACATTTCCCCCAAAGTACGGTGAATATAAGGAAGGGGATGCAAAAGTAAGCAAAGTCTAGAAGCATAAATTTGATAAGTAAAACCCCATGAAGTATAAAGAGCCGTCTGTTAAACCAATGAATCCGGGCAAGGAACCTAAGATCATTCTTGTCAGCGACGATTGGAATCCCGAGTGGAAGACCGCAGCCTTCAAAATCTTTATTCTCCTTCTTATGTACGGGCAAGAGACTGTGGTCCCTGTAGAATTTATGGTTCCAAGCCTTTGGATCACCATTGAAAACAGACTCTGCGACAAGGAAAGCTTGAGGGAGCGGTTGCACACTCTCAATAAATTAGATGAAAGAAGAATGATAACACGATGGGCAACGGAGGTCGCACAACAACGGAGAAAATATTCGCACGATAAGCACCTATGAAAGATGTGTTCCTCCCCTGGCCAGCTGGTGCTGAAGTACAATGGAAAGAACAAGAACAAGCCAGGAAAATTTGAAGTAAAAAGGGTGGGACCATACAAAACTCGGGAAGTTGGCAACGACAAGGCCGTCAATTTGTGGACTCTCCACAGACTGGAGATACATGAGGCTATCAACGGGTCCAAATTGAAACCTTACCCGAAGAGGATGGACCCAAGAGGAGGGACAGAACACCCGAGAGGATGGAAAGGGACTTGAGAGGTCAGGCAGGTGACACGAGAGTGGTCCATACGGGCGACCTGAGAAGCATCTGGGAGGCAATTAGATTAAGAATTTATTATAAAAAAAAATAGAGAAAAAAAAAATGAATAGTCAGAAGTCATTGAACGATGACTGTCACCGAACGGTGAAGTCACCGAACAGTGGTTGTCACTGAACGATGGCTGTCAACAAACTGTGAAGTCACCGGACGGTGGATGTCACCAAACGGTGGTTGTCACCGATGACACCTCAACGTTATAAGGCCCGCACGTGGTTAAAGATAGTACGGTATGTAAATGAGAAAGGTTGTACAGTATGTAGAGAATTGAGGCAACCGGATGGTGCCATACACAGGTGAAAGGAGGAATAAAATGCAGGGTGAAGAGCATTGCAATTCTGTACCCCGTACGGATAGCAAGGTGTGGCAGCAGCAAGGGCGATTCTATAAAAAAAAAGACGACGACAAATAAAGAACAGTACCAAAGGGAAGGACATAAGCAAGTAGTGAAGAAAACATAGTTATTGGCCATTTGCACAGGCATTGAAAGCGGTTGGCAAAAAGAGTATGGCATCAAAAGAAAATCACAAAAATGGTATGCCCCATGGCGCTGCCCCTCAACCCCGCTGGGGGCAAGGGCATTGCCCCCAGACCCCCCATTTTATTTTTGAGGTACACTACAACTGTGAGTTGGGGCATCGGAGCAATCAACGTAAGCATTGGGTTTGTTTCCTACAGTGAGAGAGAAGCCTGAAGCCAAGCATTGGAAAGAAAGCCCTAAGCTGCAGAGGGAGACAAATTTGGAGGTTGTGAACCAACAGAGTTTGAGGGAAGGCATTGCAAGAACAACAGCCTTGCAAGAACAAGAAGTTGTACGACATGAGGAAATTATTCAGTTCAGTTATCAGCCTTTGGGGAGTGTGACAGTTGATGGGACTCGGAGCTGCTACAGGCATGGAGTGTCTGCACGCCAAAGGTGGAGAGAGCACTGGAGCAAGCCTTTCGAGAGGGGTACTACGCTTTGAGGCACTCAGTAGATTTTGGTTGGACGTGAGGCTGTCTTGGTGGATGCACAAAGAGCTCGAGAGGAGATGACCACCCGGTTGGAGGCAGTACAACGACACTTGGCTCAGCGTACCCAAGAGTTGGAAGTGGAGAAGGTGGCACGAGTGGCTATCGCGGTCAAATTGGCTAGGGAGACAGTATCATTTGAACAAAAGTTAGTGGAGGCTACAGCTGAAAAGTGTGTTTTGGAGACAAGTTTGATGCAGGCACGGAAGGAATGCGATGTGACAAAAAAAGAACTACTCGAAGCCGCATTGATGGTGAAGGCGGCACTTCAGCTTCTTCAAGGACGCCCCTCCGCCCCTTCTCAGTGATTTTCTTATTCTATGTAGTGTATTTCATCTCCCTTTTGTTGTGAGTCGCTGGAGACGACTTTCTTTTTTGGGGGGGATGATGTTGGCCGGAAAGACTACTTTATATTGTCATGTATTAGTTATGTTGTCCCGACAGGAATTAGTTATTACCGAAGGGCAGTTGGTTTGGGTGGCGACGTTTGGTCACACCCCTTCGGGTAGATAAATATGTACTACCTACGGGTGAAGGAATGATTATTATGTGAATGTACTCATACGTTGGAATGATTAATGAAAGCATATATTGTTCTCTGATATATTCGGTGTTTATTACATTTCATGTACTATGTCTATGCAATATTAAGTTTACCCCAGCAGACAAACACATGGAGCCTTCAAGATCAACTTTATATGAAGTCTAGTGAGCCCATTGCAAATAAGATACCTAGCAACAAATAGTTTGCACCCTAATGGAAGGTGGTAGCAAGGAACAAAATCCTTCAAAAGTTGTATAGTCACAATTAAGAGTATGTGTAATCCAGAATCATTGATGTCATAGAGGTAAGATCCTAAGCTCTTTTGTTCTTCAATTTCACTATGAATGGGCAGAGTGGATTTTACTATTAATTTACTGATGTCTTGTAAGGTGCTGTCATCTTGGAATCATTTCTATTTTGCTTTTTTATTTGCAAGTCACCATCACAATCCATATGGCTACTCTCTGATAAAAGATAGAAGTATCATTTGGTCTTAACAGAGGCCTGTCAAAGGAGCTACAGTTTTGGAATAATTATGGTATATGGTTCAAAAATTAAACTGTGGTTCGCCATTTTTTTCCCACGCCAGAGAGGCTGGGTTAGGCCATAAGATACATACATATGTAATATTAGAATTATATAGAAAAAGAACAATAATATGCACAAAATGTACAAAATTAAATACAAAACACGGCTTATAAGTTCCAGTGTTAACCGGGGACACGTTTCCGCCATAATTTGACACCTCCCAGAAACAGGGACATCCCGGAAACTCGGAAACCCGTCCTCTAGCTGTTCCATAAAATTAATTTAAATAATGTTTGAGTTTTGATAATTTGTTTGACTTCCACTCTCATGCGAACTCTCAATTTAAACTATTTAACACAAGCATTATATGTTAAGGTTCTATAATGTATATAAGCATGTTTTATCCATGTTTTCATATGAATATTTAAAATTTCCCTACATATTTTAAATTTCCCTATTTCTTATGTAGCCATCCCCACTACCATCCCCTGCTCCAGGGAAAAAAATCCATCCCGGAAAACTGTTTCCCTGTCCCCCCATCCCCCGTCCCAAAAACCCGAGGTAAATTAGCTCATAACTGATGATTCAATATCAACTGTAAATTGTTAAAGGTGAACCAAAATGGGCTATATCAGTGCAAATGCACATAGAAAATCAATACAAATCATCAGACTTATCTTCATCAAGAGAAGCAATGTCATCAGCTACTTCCTTAGAATCACAAGCAATGCCACTGCTGCTCCCATTAGCTGCAATATGTAAGTCCAGAGTAGCAACCTTGTGCCTCTTATCTTTGGATCGAGCCTAGGGAAAACTGTTGGTTAGGTTGGTTAAGTTTGTTTGTTGTTGTTTTTTTCAATGAAAAATGGCATTTTTCAGTCCCAGGCAAGTTCTTCCAAGGTTCACTTGGGTTCCCACAGTGTCATCCCCCAGGCTACAGATTCAATCTTGGTAGAACTGAACATAACCAAGCCAAATACACAACCCCAGCACTAGATGCTGGACAAACCTGAGCCAAACATGGACCAGGATTCAGGATTCATATGTTGTCTGCACCAATCTGGATTTGATCAGGGTTCTTGCAGAAGCTGATAAGTCTGGTATAAATTTACGTTAAGATATTGGGTTTTCAACCTCTTTGATATGTATAAATCTACTTTGTTTGGTAAACATATTATCACTATCAACAAAACTTACCTTTTTTTCCTTATTTTATGGATTTATCAATGACAAAAATATTTACTTTCTTTAACTTAAATAATTCAAATTGCCCATATAACAAGTAAAAGAATTTTATTTTCTATCTTCTAGTAGTCAATTGTAATAAAAACATGCCTTCAGTTATATACTGCCTAATTTTTATTTAGCATGTGATCATATGGGACTTTGGCATTGAGTACGCTTCAAGACCCATGGTCACCCATGTGCAATCTTCAAAATAGATGGTCATGCTTAAGATGTAATGTTCCTTTGCACTTGTTGTGACTCTAGTTGCTATGCTAGATGGTGATATATCAAAAGAGTTCCACTAGGTAGTACAATACATCAGCCACCAAGAAGAACAGTTTAATGACGGGCACATAAACACAGGTATACCTAGACTATCACAGAATTTTTATATCTTGTTGGGCTGATTAAAATACCGGATCAGAAAATAAGTTGAATAAGAAAGGTTGAACATCTTCAAGTGTGTCAGGTCCTCCAAGATTGAGCAATAAGACACCCACTCTATCCTGGTCAACACCAGCATCACTCACAGCATCACTTGCTACTTCAATATTTTCTGCAAGCGGAAGTGCCCTTGAAGAGAAAAAGGTATTATCAACAAGCTCTGTCTTCTTAATTGTTCTATACAAGAAAGGTTTCCACTGAAGTGGATTCTGACTTGTTAAATCATTTCTGGATAAATGCGATTTGCAGGAAGCTGTGTGTATAATCCTCCTGCTGTAAAGGGATGACTTTGGTACTAATCCTTCAGAATCTGTAGAAATATGGGTTTTAAGACATGACCTGCAATCAAAAGTCATATAAGTGATAAGGTTAAAAGCAGTGATAATATGGACAAATATATATACTAATAAGAAACTAGAAAGGAAAAGCAATAAAGAACTAAATATATTGTACAAACAAGTGTATGTTTTAAACATTAGACCCACATGTTATAAATATTGCATTATTCATATGTCTTTTGGATACATACGATAATCATTTGTTAGGTTTAATAGTATTTGTTATGGTTGGTTAGGAATTATTTATCCCATGCATGTCTATGTAAAAGAGTGGTTATAAGAGCTCTCCTATGATACAGGAGACACAAGTCTATAAATTTGTATCATGTATTACTGAACAATAATGAATATAATACAGTATTATACAGTGTAATTGACTCTGAGCACTCTGAAAAGCCAACAATATTGTGTCAGAGCTGGCAGAATATCTCGTAACAACCATCTAAGCATAGTGGCTAACTGCTAAATGGCATGTGGAAAGAGAAATTTGCATCTCTTCTGCATTTTTGTCTTCTTGTTGGCTGCGATTGTCCCCATTCTCTAATTCAGTTGCCAGACAAATTGATAGAATTGCCAAGATGGGGAAGAATATCAGCAATCTTGGCTCCAAAATCACAATCAAAGAGTGTGTATTGAAAAATTAGGTGAATTGTCACATTCCCATTCAATTTCCTGCTTCACGGGGTCTATCTACTCTTCTATATAAAATCCAGGACAGGCTACAAGCATTTGGCGAATTTAGATTATATTATATTTTAAGACAAAGTTATTATTGAGGATCGAATGGAGCAGCAGCCAATTTGTAATTGCTTGATTGCTTTCTACTCCACAGGTTATCCTCTTGAGAGAACTGAAGCTTATACTGCTCTTCAGAAACCCTTTCTTGTGAATCAACTGGCATCCCAGCATCTTCATCATGATCAGTAGAAGGCATATAACTACCTTAAAAAAAATGGCACTCCTACTCCCCATTATGCACTTGTGAATAGGAATTATCCCAAGTAGGAGTTGGAAAACTATGTAGACGAAGAAGATTTTCTTGAAGTTCATGGAAAGAAAATCTTGAAGCCTGTTGTTGAAGCTCCTGGAAAGCGAATCTTGAACCCTTTTTGTTGAGAAGCCTTTTCACAGAAATGATCAGTGTTATGATTTACTAGCCAATAACCATCCCAGTGAGTTCCATCCAGATGTTAGAAGAGTTTGAGGAAACTGATCCAAATGGTTGGAGCTTTGTAAAGAATTATTACAAATGTTATGATGATGATACATCTGTCTTATGCAAGATGTTCTTAGATGCTAAGGCGCCTCATTTTCATCAACAATTCCCCCATCACTTCCTTGGAAGGTCACAAAACCATCTCAGCCCTCTGGGTTAACAAGGCACTTGTGCCATGATCAGCTACATTGGTTGTGGTCCTTGTGGACAATGTCGAAAGGTTTCTAATGATAGCTTTTAGAATGAAATTATTTATTCTTTAATTGTTGTTAACTTAAAGTCTCAAAATATAATATTAGTTATACTTTGTCACCGTCTGAAAGTCCAATAAAAATTATTTTATGTTGTCAAAGCAAGTCAAAGTCAAGCTGTATCATTTGGTTTAGAATAGGGTCCATTTTCATGAATCATCAGAAGTCTGACATCAATAACCATCTCATATCATTTGTGATCAAAGTGGTAGTGATCAGTAACAATAGTTGCATACACTACAACAAGGACCTAGTGCTCAATTATTTTCAAGTTGTGATTGGATATGTTTGTCCCCAAACACATTTGTAGAGGAATAGTGATTGGATGTGTTTGTTCTCAATCACATTTGTTGGGGGATTGTGTTTGGATCTGTTTGTCCCTTATCATAATTGGTGTGAACAGAAGTGAGTGTCCCCACTCATAACTGATGATGGGTTGACATGTTTGTCCCTGTCCCAACTTCTTGTATGACCTCAAGTAGAAGAGTCAATCCATATCCTTGGTTCCATGGATAGATGTCTTGGTCCCTATCCTTGGATAAAATCTAGTAAAGTAAGTCCTACTAAGGAAGCATAGTGAGGCCACTTCCACTATTACTTGTCACCAGTAGAGGTTTATGTCCCTACCCAAACCTATTGTTTTATATGCACTACTCAAATTGTTCATCAAGTGTTGTTAGCCTACATATCCCCTTTTCAACAATGATGTAATAAAAGTAGTTTTAGGAATATTACAACATTCATATGCATTTAGGAAACATATAATAATCATTTTTTTAGGTTTGTTAGTATTTTCTATTGTTGGATAGGAATTATTTATCCGATGAATGTCTATGTAAAGGAGTTGTTAAAGGAGCTCCCATACGTACAGGAGATGTAAGTCCTATCAATTTGCATTATGCATTAATGAGCAATAATGAATAGAAAAACAGCTCATCAATGAATAGAAGCACAGAAAATTCTATGTAATTGAAGCACTATGAAAAACCAATAATCAGCTGAAAATTGTCAATCAAAACCAGGAACAAGTCTAGAGATTTAGAAACAGAGCTAGTAAGTTGGTCACTATTTACAATGTTGCTGTTTGACGTAAATCTTTCTAGTAACAATCACTGTTTTTATCCAGCCCCTTGATATATTCTTACCTTTTACCATAAAAATGAAGATAAATACAGAAAAAACACTCAAAGAAATTCAAGCCATCCTCAAAATACTATGTTAACGAGCATGTAAATGGACTCCAAAGTACAGAATATGTGACATGAAAAATACATCAGATTACATATAAGTACATACATAATCTCAAAGACCTCATTAAAAATCAACATGCAAATGCCAAAATACAGATAAATATGGCATCTATGAAAATAGAAAAGCCTGCATTCAAGAAGAATAAACAAACTTGAAAGAATCGAATTATTAGAAGAGAACTAACCTGAATGAATCTCACAAATAAATCATCAGGGGAAAGAAAAAATTGGCTTAAGTAATATTATGCTTATTAAATACCCCAATATAATCCATATTTCTCAGCCAAAAACAGTACCTTGCTTCTTTCTGATCAATCCCTTGACTGCGACTTGTTAAACATCTATGAAAAAGAAAATAATTCTTGAAAAATCAAGAGTATCTTGTGACAACATTAAAAACAATGTCCACACCCAAACCGACAATCAGCACAGAAGGATCATTATGGAAGGATTAGGCTTTTATATTTCAAGTGCTTCAAAAAACACTCATAACACCAAGGCATACTGCCATCTGGGGGAGGGAGAAGACATGCATTACAGATTAAAAAAATATCTTAGATCCACATTCAAGGAATTCATCATTCCTGGTATTTAAGAAGTTTGTAAGGCTTTTAACAGGGCGCATTCACCCCAGGAAAGAAAAACTTGCTTAGTCCATTATCCATCCTGACATTGCAAAAAAGTTCATTGTTCACATGATAATGACATGCAGCCTACAGCTCATGTTAAATTCAAAAGGCCATGTTTCTGGAAGTTTCCTGGGCAAATGTCCATGGTAAACAATTTTTCAAAGCAGTTTTGGGGTACAAGGCCAGGTGAGCTTCCCATTAGGATTTACGGCACTATTTTCAACAATCAAGATCAAGCATGGAACTGCTGAAAAATCCCGATGAAAACTTTAGGTGAAAAATCATCATTTTAAAAATGATGTATCTAATTATAAACTACAGTTGAAATACAGGTTAAGAAGAGTCAGTCAAGCTAAATCAACAACTGGATATAATTCAATGTAGAAAAAAGACAGATAAATTGTGAACAGAATCATCCACAACTTGAAAATTGCAAGCAAAGAGCAGTGCATAAAACAAAATCCCACCTTTACTCAAAATTAGTGATAGATAAACTTAGGGATCCATGGTCAGAGTTCATAAAGACTGTCACTGAAGCAGGTAAATATTATATAGTACACAAAACATGTGTCCAATCTAGAGTAGTTTGAATTGGAAAAAAAATGTGTAGACTAGGACCCAGTGTGAATTGGCTGCTCTAACATTTGCGGTCAATGATAAACTCATGTTATCTTTGCTTGCAGTAATTGGCAACAGAAAAAAAATTGTATGACTGTCACTGAAGCAGGTAAATATTTATATAGTACACAAAACATGTGTCCAATCTAGAGTAGTTTGAATTGGAAAAAAAATGTGTAGACTAGGACCCAGTGTGAATTGGCTGCTCTAACATTTGCGGTCAATGATAAACTCATGTTATCTTTGCTTGCAGTAATTGGCAACAGAAAAAAAAATTGTATTTCTACTTCTCTAAGATAGCATCAAGACTTTCAGATGTGGAATTTCTCAATAAGCATTTCCATATGGTGTCCCTGTTCTCTACTTGGAAACTGAATATAACATCTCGGTTTGATTAAGGCTAAGAGTTTACCTCCAAAGGCAGCCCGTGAAGGTCATATTGTGAAAGGGATAACAGACACTTTTCCTGTCTAATTTCACTAAGCTTTTTAAAGAAGATTTAGTGATTGAAAAAAAAAAATTATCAGAGTTGGAGAACCTAGTAAGAGGCAAAAAAGTCTGCATTAGAATAGGCTTTAGGAGAAATTATAAGTGGACTTAAAAATAACAGTAAGCCTGAGGAAATAAAGCTTAATGTACATAGGACTAAGTTGTTTAATGAAAGAAAAATTTTGAGATGGAAATTTAAAGTTCAAAGGTGTTGACTAATAGCCTTACACATCTTAGTTTAATCGTTAAACAACCTGCCAACAATATGGCAAATAGCATGTAGTCTATTATACTTAATTTATGATGTAAAATAATATACTTGCATAAAGCAACAAAAAGTACAGCAGATAGGCTAGAAGATCAAAGTCATTTGATATGATGTAAAGGTGTCGACACATGCAGTACTACCCAAATTTTTGCAGGATGCAGCTAGAAAAAAAAAAAAATGTTATAGTTGCAGACTTGCTTGAGTTGTTTAAAAACATCCTTGATAATTATCAATTGATTAAAGATTTTTAGAATTCAATGCAATTTTCTCATGTTAAATCTCAAACATTTGAGCAGATGATGAACAAATTCTAAAGGAGGGCAGTGCCAGAAAATGCTTTACAACACCCCAAATATATTCTTTCCTTTGTACATGTACTTGTAGTTTAGAGAAAAAATTGATGCCCCGCAATTTGCTACAGGCGCCATTTAAAGCAAGGAGGACATTCTCAGGATATTTGAGATTCGCAAAGAAACTCACTGATTCTATGACAAAATTCTGCACCCTGATTAAAACTTCACCACCAAAGCAGAAGAGGCTTTTCAGAAAATATTAATAACCATCAATTCCAGCACATAAATCACAAGGCGCTGCCATTCCTCATTCCTGACTCAAGGATTTTACAAGTTATCATGTATTTATTAGCAGCAGTTCCATCTTGTAGCCGAGTATGAGAAAGGACCAACAAAAAACGTAGTGAACCTCATCAATTGTCCCCTCCTATGTGTGAAAAAGAGTTAGAAAAGAATTTCTCATTCAAATCTACAGCCCACACCCCTTCATAAAGCTTTGCAATAGCTAGCCATTGTCAACCAAGTAACCTTTTTTTTTATCATAACCCTTACAGTCCGGTCTTGTACATGCTCAGTTAGTTATATGTACCAGTTAATGTTGCTCAAGAGATTTACTAAAAGATGCATGTTCCTTCTTGTCTGAGTAGTTTCCCCTTGGCCTTGTGATGCCTTTGACACTCCTCTTTTTTTTAATATTTATTACTATCCATTTCTCTGCAACCAAACCAGATAAATATTTCTTATAACACTTCAGCAGTATCTGTTGAAAAACCATTTGAAAAACAACTGTTGATGATTGGTGTTGTTTATGCAGCTAGTTGAAGCCTTCCAACTGAAAATCTACATTGAATCCTCTTCTCAGTTGTCAGCTATAAGAATCTATCTCTATGTATTCAGTATTACACCATGGACATACATTGGTCATGGTGTTATTCTCTAAAACAAAAGATCCTCCACCCTAAGTCCTGGAGTTGTTATTTTTCCAGATTAATTGTCCATATAACAAGTTGATCCTTGAATTTATTTCAGACTAAGAATCCCAAGTCATCAGCCACTCCACAAACCATTGTGAAAGATAAAAGCTGTCAATTAAACTGCTCCACAGCTTGTCTGTCAAATTGTTTGTTGGAGTTCCACCATTAATTAGACTCTTGACCTGGTGCAATCCTTAAACACACGTATCATCAAACATAGGCAGAGGAACAAGGATCTCCTGAATATAGAATATAGCATGTTTTCATACGCCACCCACCCTTAAGTGTATAAAACCCTCGCTCCATATAAATTAGTAGAGTCCCCTTTTTGAAATAGGGTTTAATAATAAAATTAAAATATAAAAGAATAAAAATCAATTGAAAATTAAAAATTTAAAAGAATAAAATTAAAATATATAACCTAACTAAAATTTAGTTAAGTTTAATGAATGGTCAAAAGGCATGAAATGAAAAGTTGTGACTCCCTCAAACATGAGATATAAAAGGGAGAGAAGAGAACTTCATTTGAAAGAGGAATATACGGAGGAAGGAAGAAAGTATGGAGCAAAGGAATTAAGGAAGCATTAATGGAAGAAGAAAGGAATGGGAAGAAGATAAGGAAGTGACTCTTTCAAAGGGCAGCAATGATGAAGGGTTGTGACTCTTTCTAAGGGTGGTAATTGTGAAAGGTCGTGACCATTATGAATAGGTGCAAATTGTTAATATTGTAGCCTTTACGGCTAAGATCAATCGGACACTTGATAAATGTTAGTGCAATGTTATAATAATAAGGAGATTATTATAAATTCAAATATATATATATGAATTAACAATTGAGGGCCCAAAGTAGGCCAGGTCGGCCCTCTTAGAGAAGGGTGTTAATTAAATCATATATATATGCTGGTGCGATTCTTGGAGAGGATATACAAAACACATAACGTACCTTCCTCTTCTTAAGAAGCGGTCATTCCTGAACATTCAAAAGCAGCGATTTTAATTTAGTAACTCGAGCATCAAGGAGGAGCAAATTTCAAGTGTGAGATCCTTGGATTGAAGGGTGAGTTTCTTCAGCATATTCAGGGCTGCCACCAAGTCTAAATAATACAGATCAGACATCAATCTCAGGGCTGTTGCAATCCGGTCTAATGCGCATAAAGTATGGAATCACCAGAATCTTATATCAGCATTAAGGAAGGTGGAAGATCTGCGATGGAAAGATTTGCTTCGTGGATCAGGGATCCTCAGCAAATCAATGAACAACAAAGGCAATCATATTCATGAGCAGGGTTTTATACAGATCGATATTATATATCAGATATAATATGTAGGCAGCTTATTGAAGGGCAACTTGAAATACTTCAAGTAACAGATCTGAAGTTATCTCCTTCGAATTCGGGTACGATCCGTACTTACTTGTGTATGTTATATTTTATCATATGCTTAGTTTCATTATACCTCTAGATTGACATTATCCTAAGTAGAATCTGAAAAATATCAACACAAATCTCCCTCACATTGGAAGATATAAAGGGGCGAAGGTTTCAATTGAGGAGGAGATAAAAAGGGAGATCTATTTGGGGAATAATATAATATTCTCAAAGGCTACAATGAAAAGTGATGACTCAATTCTTATGAAAGGTGGTGACCCTTCCACCAATAAAGGAGAATTCAATCCAAGCATTGAAGGGGATTTATCAATCATCACTCCTCCATACCTCAAATCATCAATCAAATCTAACGAGCATCGGCACTTATCCAAAAGGCAGAAGTCAGCATCCAAGAGGGAAAATTGCATCAGATCCAATCTGCCTAATTTACAACAGCAGACTGAAATCATATTCCCTGCAATAAGCTTGTGTTCTACAAGTGTTGGGGTATGAAATGAAATAGTAGAATCGATACTCAACTCATATAATTGTTTGCATGATAATATGAAATGTTATTCTAAATTATTAATCTATTTATAACTTGGCAACAATCATGTAGAGAAGAGAAGGAAATGCAAGAAAAGCAAGCAAATACGAGATCACCATCTAAGTAGGCCACCCCATGATGGATGGCTGACGTGTCTGCCATATGTGGGCCAAGGGGCTATAAAGTCCACTCTTGGGCTTAGATAGGAGGGTTTTCGGGCACCCTATAGCAGTTTCCTCTCCAACCTCTACGATGATTGATTATCAAAAAAGTCAAAATCATAAGTGGGTGAGTAAGGTGACATGAATAGGGAGGGCATAGACGAGCATCCTTACTAGGTAGGCCACCCCATGATGGATGATTGACGTGTATGCCACGGTAACATCCCCTTGCTGAAATAGAATTTAATATAAAATTTAAATTATAATAAAATTAAAAATATCAAATAAATAATAGATAATAATTATATAAATAATAACTAATTATTAAATAAATAGTAAATAATAAATAATAATAAAGCATGATACAATATACTTGCAAAACAATATGATGAAGATAGGAGATATAATATTGATATCATCATTAAGCTCACCGTGATTTCGTCAAAGATAGTATGAGGAGCTACGAACAAACCATTATCAGCATCTTAAGTTGTGACGATGCTCATAAAAGATGTTATAGATGGACCCGAACCTGAAAGAACAATGTCAATGGAACGGACATAGAATAGATTTCCTTCTTTGTCTATGGCAATATCAATTCTTGAAGAATGCATAATTCATCATCTTGCCAGTCATCATGGAGAACAAGCGATGAAGGTATTATGAATATGAGACTCAATAATACACTGCATCAGTTTGAAAGTCATCATTAGTAACTACCGAGCAGAAAAAGAATGATGATTATGAGTGCCCTCGAAGGAAGCGAGCATTTATGAAGATGACATAACCAAAGAAAGATCCATTAAGAATCATGTTATCATTGATCAGGCCAAACATTGAGCAAAACAAGAAACATCTATTGTCAACACTGTTCAGGTTGGCATTGGAGAATGGACTCCACCTGAGAAGTGATTGCATATCGATTATTGTTTTAAGATTGATCATACATGAATATCATCCAACAGAAGGATTGGCTAATCTCACAGTTCGTTGTCACCATTCGATAACCAGCAAAAAATACATGAATTTCAATGTATCGTTGGTGAATCATTATTTGATACGAAGGCATAACTAGCCGGAATGAAGAGATATCGACAAACTCCAGAGAGAGAAACTAATCGACTTCCAAATTAATTAGCAGATGGATAAACATCATTGACCATGTGTCAACTAAGGAAAGAAGATTATCTATTGAAGGAAGCTTGATATTTATTAAACAAGTAATTATGTTAATCAATAAATGAATGAGGAATACTGACCCATACTATGATAATGAGAAGACATCGGCAGGCTCTGATTAGTAAAGAAACTAATCGTAGTCAACTGATGGCAACAGTCAATTGTTAAAAACTAATTAATAATCATGGGCAACGATTACAAGTGAAGAGTTGATTAGTAATGGAGAGGTACGTTTAGCACTAAGGGAAGAGAGATGCTCAAGAGACATGTCTTTTGACATCATGTCTCATTATTCCCAACACAAGATATAAGTCATAAATCACTCAAACCACATCATTGGACATTTATTCCTTTTTGTTAATCTATTTTCAGATCTGCTCAATAGAGCATTTGCCTAGTTGGCAGTTGGCAGTTGGCATAGACCGGTTGCAAGCAATTAAATACAAATCAGGAGATGCAAGGGAAGTAATAAAGATATAAAAGGATCGAATAAGAGTTTTTGGATCAGATTATAACTTATTTCCTCTTTATCTATTTTGGATCTGCATCGATTGAGTTCTCGCCAAATTGGCATAATCAGGTTACCAGCAATTTCTACCAATCAGAGACAGCACCATAGCTGCAGTAGTTAACAGTTAAGATCAGAAACAACAGCGAATAGGAGTTTTATGATCAGATTGAGCAAGCAGCAGATATTAAAAGGAATATCTCTGTACAAAACATTAATCCTGTGATTATCATATAATAATCACAACTATTTGTTGGCATTCTCAACAGAGTTTTGATAATTACATTTCTGGCATAGATTAAGCAAGTGATAACATATTTCTCAAGTTCGGTATACATTTGTTTTCATTTGTTTTTTATTCTGTGATAGCATATTTCTCAAGGTCAATATACATTTGTCATAATATAAATGACGTGTATATAATGATAGGATGGATATACCTAAAGTATAATGTATCCATAAGGCCTAGGAAGAGATGAGACGTAATGAGGTGGTGTAAATAATGGCTTGCAAGGGTCGTTCTAGGATGACCAAAAAGGCAGTTAGAACCCCAAGAGGCTCTTATCTTGAGGAGCAAAGTAACCCAGTTATGGTCTCTTCCCAAGGATTAGGAGGGAAGTGAGAATGGGAGAGGTAGTCACAAGCCGCCAAGTTGAGCTAGAGAGTTGCTCAGAGTAACTTCTCTTGGACTTGGTGTAGAAATGGCTCAAGACAAGACCCCACAGTTATGGTCTCTTCCCAAGGATTAGGAGGGAAGTGAGAATGGGAGAGGTAGTCACAAGCCGCCAAGTTGAGCTAGAGAGTTGCTCAGAGTAACTTCTCTTGGACTTGGTGTAGAAATGGCTCAAGACAAGACCCCCCCTTCCTCTTACCCTTATTATGTGAAAGAATCTAGATACTCCTATATATACTTTTATGTTTTTATACATGTTTTGTACAGCAATGTTCTAACTCATGTGCAGGCTCATCCATCAAGGATTATTGCAAAGCAAGACAATACTTGACAAAAAAGAAAGGGACATTACAGCCACATGTAGGCCAAGGGGGTATTAAGTCTGCTTTTGGGCTTAGTGTGAGGATTGCTTTGGGCCAACCTATCGTGCTACCTCATGTAAACCCTATTATGGTTTAAATACAAAAATGAAAATAGATGTAACGTGACTTATCTAATGGATTATGGTGATTATTAATTGATACATATTTGTACAGTTGTATTCAAAAGTTAGATCCCTAAACCTTTGTAAAAATAATTGGCTTTATGAATTACATAGATCCAATATTGTTTAATATGATTGCAGGACCCACACCAGGATTTATCTTGCTCAAAGCATTTTAATTGGTAAAGTTATAACCCTAACTATTTTACATTTCTTATTTTAATGGAATTTGTGATTCTAGGGTAAGATTTAAGCCAACCCCAAAATGGGGACACAACAAAATTTCCCAATGTCACTCCCAGTCCTTCAAATTGCTAAGAAGCAAGACAAAGCTAATGCTTTTTTAGTGCACCTAGAAAAATTTTACACCACCATAAAAGCTTTTCACGAACAAAATCAAAGCAAAACATAGATTTCCACAAAGATATCAGACCCAACAATGTTTCTACATAAGCAACGGAATCTAGCTGCAGTTATAAAACCTATCAGATATGACCATGTACCTCATAATGGTCATCAGGTGCAACACTTTCCTCCTAATCTTTCAGTTTTCCAAAGCATTGATGATGCCCTAGTGTCAGCAGTGATAAACTGTGTCATCCATCACAATTAAAAGAGAAGGTACAAGTTGCCAATCCTCAAGACACTCGCTTTCAACTGCATCTCTCAAAGGCGCGCTACACGAGTCCTTTCTTGGAGCAAATTCTTCATGTCTAAACTGTACACCATGACTTCTGACTAAGAATTTCATCATCTTGCTTCACTGAAAGCTCAAAGCAGTAGAAAATAAAATGAAGATCCAAGGAACGCATTTCTAGGGTCACATGTTAGGCCTCATGTATAAGAGTAAAACAAGTAGGTTGGAGGTTAAATGCACCCCAAAACTGACAAAAAAACAAGGCAATATACAAGAAATGGCAAATTAGGAAAAGAGTTCTACCTATGAAAACTATAACTACTCAAAAGACAGAATAAGATCCAGGCTAATTGAAAAAAAGGAACAATACATATGTTATTTCCGTGCAACTAAGATGAAATTTGGAAATAAACTCTTTCGGTGGTTACTATGAATATGCAGCATTTGATTAACAAGTTGCAGAAAAGATGGGAAATGTAGCTTTAAGATTTTCTAGTTCAACTATGAAGTTGAGGAAAAACTTTTCTGACCAAATACAGATGACCTAATTAAATTGTGTTACCTTCAAATTTCTTGGAAGGAACAACCAGAAAGGGAGTTGCAAAATGTTGAAACTGCTTATTCAACCTACTTTTATATTTTAACATTCTTGTGTATATTCTGTATAGTTTCAGGTGGCTTAACGCAATTTCAATTAATACATGACACTTTAGGTTCTCCTCTAGTATGTATCAGAAGTGCAGTGTCCTGGAGAGCTCCAAAATTTTGTGTAGCCATACCCACCTTCTCTTAGAATTTATTGCAAGTTGTTCTAAAGGTATTCTTCTCTCAGCAGCACACCAGCGCATTGCAGCTTCCCCTCAGAAGAGAAGCGTACCCACCATCAGCCTTCGGCATGGTCAAGAGCAGCATCAACACAGTGCAGAAGTGATAGCAGATTTCACCTTAGTTTCTGTGCAACTGAGTGATGTGTGTGTGAAGGTACAACAGCCTTCAGTAGGCATCCTTGTGATAATGGCACATGTATGTTTGAGGTGCATATGCCATCATCCTTTAGAAACGCTGTTCCAAGTTAGAAAGGCACTGTTTTTCTTTTGTTTTAGACCAGGCTCCTGCATGAGGAGGTTCTGTTTTAGCAGTGAGTTAACGATTGAATATGATGTAGAAAAATGTGTGCACACCCAATTTAAATTTTAAGTTTAGGCTTTTCTTTTTCTAATTTCCTTTGCCAACTTCATATATAAAAGAACAGCAGGAGTGTAAGTGTAATTAAATAATTCCAATTTTGAGCTAATGCTGGGTATTTCTTTTAAGATTAAATGAGTAGACAGTTGCAATTCATTCTTTTCAGTGTGATGTGTGATAGGACTTATCAAGTTTGATCTCCTAGTGTTTAGGATTTAATTTTCTAAGCACAAAAATCAGTTAGCATGGTCCGAAAATTTAACACTTCAATACATAAACTATGAAGTAGTTTAATATTTAATTTTTATTTTCTGAACCAACAAAAAAGAGCGATATCAAAGCTAATATAGTTACATTTAAAAGCATAAATATGATAGAGTGCACTAGAGTTGCCTCCAAACCACCTTTCTCAGGTAAATGCTTGGAATCTTTCCAGTCAATAAATAAGTACTTATAAAATAAAACACAAACCAAATAAACAAATTCATAATCTAATACTTTTAATTTATATTGACATAATATGAGTCAATGCAACCCATATGCTTTGAATGACATTATGCTATGTGAAGCTAGGAAAATGCTTACTGATGCAGCTAAGTTACATTTCCCCAGGCCCCCATAAGGCATGATTACCTTGCACAAATTGCTTTTTGCACAGAAAAAGTTGAAATATTAGCCTCTGAAATTCCAAATTGAAGAGATCCACGAGTACTAGCTTGAAATGATGAAGATAATCTTTCCCCTGTTGTAGGCCAGCCAATCAGGCAATCCATCAGCAAACACACCATTTCTTTAAATGGATTTCCCATAAAGAGACAGATAATGCTTGAAGAATAACACACATAATAGACAAAAGCCAAAATAAGATATAGCAGCCCAGAAGAAATATAGAAAATCATACATAAAAGTTTGTTAACAATAATCCCTAATGTTTATAAAAGGCATCCCATCTTACCTAGATTACTTCTATACTTTATTTTCATTACTACATGATTAACTATACATATTTTGTTTGCTTTTTAGAAGTCTTCATTTCAGAATTCTGATTTTGAGTTATTCAATGGCACATAACTTTCTATTAATTCAAAATATTCATCCCATGAAACTGAAAAAAAAAATCCAAAGATCAAATTCAAGCCACATAAGAATGCTCTATTGAAATTCATTATTTGAGATGATTAATAAACATATTTTGTCACCTACTACTTTCTAACAATGTCTTAAGCCATTAAAGAAAACGTAAGTTCCTCATCTAACTCATCTTTTTTTTCCATCAAGAATGAATAAAATCAACTTAATGTAAATAATTTCTCCTCTTTTAATATCTTCACAGTTCACACGCAACTTTCTTAGTATCAACATTTAGCCTGTTCCTATGCCATGATGGAAATATAAACTGAATATAAAATAATATATTCATTAAAAGAAAGATATTGCATGAATGACAACAGCATTGGATTAAAGAACATGTTCATAAACTAATAATTTTCAGTCTCACAACTTAGATCCCAATAAAATCGAAGTCAACAAAATTGCCAAAGGTTGACAACAGGCTACCATTTCCAAAACATGGATAAAATTGGATGCATGCACAAATGCATTACAAAAGTATAATATTATACTCTGACCAATTCACTTATATTTTATTGAACATTATATCATTTGTTATAGAAAATGTGCAACACATATCAGCCCTAAAAAAACAAATATAAGAAGTTAACATCTGATAGGCTAGATCCCAATGAAGTCCGCATAAAGCAAAAATGAAATTCTCATGAGACATATCAAATGAAGTTACCAATCTTGGTGCGAGTTCAACTAAGGATTTGGGGGTTCAATTCAAGGACTCGTTCATAATAACTTTGGGCTTTGGGATCATCTATACAAAAACATATAAAAACCATATATGTATATTAGAGACGTTAAATTTTTTATAACCATATATAATGTAGTGTCTATAAAGTATGTATGTATGAATGTAAGTATGTATGTAGATTAAAAACTATAGGATTAAAGATTATAAATTGAATAGAATAGAATAATTTATTATACATTAAAGATTAGGGTATTTAAATAAATTAGTTATATACCAAGATGGTTCATATCAAGCATAAAAAACACAGAGTTTAATTATATTAAAAATGAATTCTTTTAAACTTGAAGTCTTCTCTTAAATCCCTCACCAATATTTTCGAAGTATAGTAAAGATTTTCACAAGTATATAGAAAATTGAATAGAATAGAATAGTTTATTATAGTCTCAGTGCTTCACCTCTGTGAGCATCACCTAGATGCAATGAGTGTTAAGTGTTCCGTTCATTCTCATGAGAGATGGGTTCTTGTGAACCACTACTCATGAAACATGGGTAAATGAGTTTGACTAAAAAACTAAATAGTTGAATCCTAATAGCAATATCACTATACTTTTTTTCCTCAATCTACAGCCCAAGGCATTGTCAGCACATTTGCACAAAATAAGAAATTTTATGTATGTGAAACTTGAAACTCTAAAAAAACAATGTGACTGTATTAACTATTCACTTGAATATATAGAGTTTACAAAAGCTTTAACAAAAAAGTAAAGTCATCTAAATCGACTAAAATAAACTTGATTAATATAATTCAAAAATAGATCCTAAATGACAACTAACAAAAAACAACTAAAAGCTGGCTAAAAATAGCAAAGAAACCTAAGGTACTAAAAATATTCTAATACCCTCCCTTAATGATCATTCTATCAACTACACCAAGTTTCCCCCTAAACTTGACAAACTTTTTCAAACTAAGAAATGTGGTGAATATATCTACAATGTAGTCCTCAGTGGGGACATACTGCAACATCATTGATCCATCTTCGACAAGTTGGCGAATGTAATGACAATGAAGCTCAACATGCTTTGTTTGCTCATGTAGGACTGGATTTTTGGCTAGCTTCAGAACTCCCTGATTATCATAGAACAAGGGAGTAGGTCCTACTTGAGGCATGTGCATGTCTACAAGCATCTGTTGAAGCCAAACTGACTCACAAGTTGCCTTAACAATACCCTGAAATTCAGCTTCAGTAGAGGAGAGAGCTACTGCCTATTGCTTCTTGCCGGTCCATGTGACTGCACTTGTGCCCAAACCGAAAACATAACCATAAGTAGACTTTTTGTCGTCAACAAAACCTGCCCAATTGAGTCTGTAAAACCAAAGAGTTGTGGATTTGTGCTTCTGCCATAGAGAATGCCAAAATCAGGAGTGCCCTTCACATATCTTAGCACACGCTTAGCTACAACCCAATGTTCAGCTTTTGGGGTTGTCTTGAAGCAAGAGATGTAGCTCACAGCATAGTTGACATCAAGTCTAGTGGCAATGAGATGGATGAGGCTGCCCACTAATTGCTTGAATGCTACTTCATCCACCACAGATGACTCTGATTTAGCTGAAAGTTTTAGCCCTTTCTCCATAGGTGTAGATGTTGGTTTGTAATCATGCATCTAAAACTTATCCAACAAACTTTTGGCATACTTTGACTAAGAAATGAAGATGTAGGCATCTGTCTGCCAAACCTCTACACCAAGACAATAATGGAGAAGCCTCAAATCTGTCATATCAAAAGTATGGCACAAATTCTATTTGACCTGCTCGATAAAATGTGTTGCACTACCAATAATGATCAAATCATCAACATAGATGACAAGAATAAGAATCTCACCACTAGCATGCTTGACATACAAATTAGAATTAAAAGGACTAAGCTAAAACTCTTGATCAATCAAATACTTATCAATCTTGATGTACCATGCACGGGGAGCTTGTTTGAGGTCAACGAGAACTTTTGCCAATTTGCAAACTTGGTGTTCTTTACTGGCAACCTGAAAACTTGGAGGTTGGGTCATGTTGACCTCTTCTTGCAAATCACCATTGAGGAAAGCACTCTTGAAATCCATCTACTAAATTCGCCATCCAAAATGAGCTGAAAGGGCGAGGACAAGACAAATGGTACTAAATTTGGCGGTGGGAACAAATGTCTCCTCATAGTCGATGCCCTCCTATGAAAGCCCTTTAGCTACTAATTGTGCCTTGTACTTATCAAGTGAGTCATCATCCTTATACTTGACCTTATACGCCGCTCAGAATTCTTGGCATTTCAGTGTTGGACTGGGAGCGTCTCACCGAAACCTTTCCAGTGAGCTGTCACACATGATTATCCGAGTCCATTTGATCAATAATTTTATTGTCTGAAGATTAAATGATTTATTAATAAAGTGACTATTAAACTAAAGTACATATTATTATATGTCACTTTATTATTATAAGAGCACTTTATTCACTTAAGTGGAAAAGGATATCTTAAGGGGAAAATAAAGAAAACAAAGAAAGGAATATGAAGAGTCAGAGGGTTGTGCTTTAAAAGAACAGTGGGAGGCTCATTTTGTTCATGCTTGCTTTTATGATTTGACTACTATTCTCTTAGAGAATTTCTTCAACCAAGAATCCATGATTGAAGGGTTGACTAACTATGATTGCGGAGTTGAACTCAGAGTGAGTGGGAGTTCAACTCTACTTGACTGCCTTGATTGGGGGATTGATTGATCTGACAGCAAATAAATTGGATAGATGACTTGAATGGACTGGTGAGATAACATAATAGACTGGTGAGTTAACTAATTGCATGGATGAGTCAACTGATTGCATGGAATAGAAGACTGAATTGATGGAAGACTTAACTGATTGCATGGATTAGAAGACTGAATTGATGGAAGACTTAACTGGTTGCTGAGGGAGGAATTAACGATGTGGATTGAATATTAGGAGAGGGAATTGTGGAGTGAACTGAAAGTCAATATGAGTTAGCTTTGGAGGAATAAATCATGATTAAATAAATAAAAGAATTATTTACTTGCACATGTGACAATTGGTAAATAAATAATTAATATTTATTTATGAGAGGAATAATTAATTTAATTAAATAAATATAATTTATTTAATTGTGATAGGGATTTTGATTTAATTATTACATAAATGTAATAATTAGAAAGAAGGGATATTAATTAAATATGGTTATTTAATTAATTGAATGACATAAGGAATAATTAAATAATGTTTAATTATTTAATTACTTTATAGACGAATAATCTTAGTTACCGGATTTGCCTAGACAGGCCCGGATCCGGGTCCGGGTCCGATCCGGGTCCGGATTCGTGCCGGATTCGTGACGGATCCGGGCAGGGTCCTTCCAAATGCCTGTGGATCCGTCCGGATCCGCGGCTTGCGGATCCGGACGGATCCACAGGCATTTGGAAGGACCCTGCCCGGATCCGTCACGAATCCAGCACGAATCCGGCACGAATCCGGGCGGATCCTTGAGGATCTCGCGCGAATCCACGCAAATCCTCAAGGACCCACGGGTGTAGGAGGCAGAAAAGTCAATCAATGACTTTTAAAACACATTTTTATATTCTTTTTTTTGCTTATAACCCATTGATACAGATTTTTTTGATAATCCATTTGATTGATGAACCATTGAACATTGAATCATGTCTCAAATTTTAATGAACAATATTTTCTTTTTGAATTGTCATTTTGTAATTCAGTAATTCAATGTGCTGATTTTCTTTAGAATCGCCAACATAGAATCATAGATCAATGATCAAGTATGCTATTTGAAGTTTTAATGATCAAGCATCGTAGATTTATAGTATGAAATGATTTAGTTTTAGAATTATGTATATTTCTCTTATATTTTTGGATATATAATGCATATATATATATATATATATATATATATATATATATATATATATATATATATATATATATACACACACACACTCACGAATCCTCATGAATCCAAAATGGGAAAAAAAAAAATTCACGAATCCACGAACTGGATTCGCGAACGCAAATCCGTCCCCGAACCCGAATCGGTAACTAAGCGAATAATTAATGAAATATTGATTGGACGATTAATGATTAAGGTAATTAATTAAAATCACTTAATTATAGAATTGAGGATGGAAACCCTCAAGCTTGGAGGTAGTGGACGAAAACCCATTGTCCTTGGAGATGTCATACAGGTGTCTCACTTGTGCTTAAAATCTTTATTGCTTATTATCCACTCTTGCTGTAATTTCTGTAACTATGATTGGAATTTGTTATTTCTAAGTGAAGATTGAATTGCAATATTCATTTCTGAAAACTATATGTTCATATGGGTATTTTGGTATTTTTGCTGGATAATTTGAAATATATTGCATGAAATTATTTGTTTAAATTTATGTGATATATTTTGACAAAATTGGAGAAAATATCCTTTCCAGGATAGTACAGTGGTATCAAAGCTGGTTTTCTTGCAAGCCTGTGAAGTTTTATCAGAGACAACTTTACAAAAAAAATTTATCAAAGACAAATCACAGAATAGTTAGATGAGAACCAATATTTGAAATGAGCAGCATTTGTTTCTAAAGTGGTATGTTTTGGGTAATGAAGTGTCATGTGTTACCACTGGGTTCGAAATATGAGAGGTATTGATACTGGTGCTTTCGACTAGAGGGAATAATAGTGTTGTCGTAAGTTCTATGCGGAATTGATAAAATAATGTTTGAGCATTAATTTGCTTAAGTTTGAGAAATATATTTTTGGGCCTGATTCTACTTTGTAAAGTAGCACATAATATTAAATTTAATTGGTTGTGGAGATTAAATGTGCCGCCCAAAATTATTTTAGCTCCCTTTGGTTGCTGTAAAGTAATATCTGCATAGTGATTTAAGATTGGAGCGCTAATATATTATATGGTGCGATTAATATCAATATTGTCGGACCCGCAATATTTAGTTGAATATTATTATAAGTCATGGATTTATTAATGGGGCCCGAGAAATTTATGGTCTTCTCTTAAATTGTTTGAAAGGATGAATATTTGGAGAATTCATGACTGTAGTTTTATAAGGGAATCAAATGATTAATATATTATCCAAATATTAAAATGTTGTTGCCAATGTTTGAGCCGAAATATTAAAGGTGTCATTGGCGGAAGGAGAATAAAATACATTCGGCAAGGTTTTGTTTTTAATTGTCATTAGTTTAATTATTTGAACCGATGCTTTAAGGAAGATTAGATTGGATTTTACAAAGACTATAGTCGAGGGAGGCAAATATTTGGAAACAAAATAAACATTGGTGCGGGCAATTCAAACTTTCATAGACTTTGACACAATAATCTCAGCGTCCTTCATTGAACCAATGCGAGTTCAGCGTATACATTTGTGGAAGGAAAGAGTTGGGTATTAGCGGCACTATAATTAGGCAGCTTCTTATTTTAGCAGCAAATTGGGAGGAAGTGACTTTGTGCACTGGCAACTACACAGAGATAGAACATTTATTGTCATGGTTCTTCTATTTGCACGGACTTTGGTGCGACTCCCCATTCTAGCAACGAGACTTACATTGTTGGAGTTCAAATTCCACTCTTAGCTCAGAGCGCAGCATACAAGGCATATAAGATTTGGGCATTCTTTTCTCTAATTGTGGTGAGCAGTTTGCAGACGGAAAGCTGAGATGGGAAAATTTTGAGCTGAAACAGTTTCTTTATAATTCTTGGATTGGGATATCGGGCTCTATCTTCTTGCGTGGCCCTTTTCTTGACTTCCAATATTGTACGGGATTTGATTTTTGAATACACACAGAACATACAGAAAATTGAATTTTGCTAATATCGAGCTTGGTCCTAGAGTGGGAACTGATTAAGTGGTAACGCATTCATGATTATAGGCTTGCCAAGTCAGTGTTTGGTGATAACACAATACATTGAGTTTGGGCAAGTGTTTCCTAGCATTATGGTACCCACGGGTATCACAGAATCCTTTGCAACTTGAATCGTGGCTTCCTGAAACATTATGCCTTTTAGTAGATAAATTCCAGTGTAGTTAAAGTTTAGTAGATAAGTTGGAGTTAACGCAATCACATATGTGCAAGGCCTCTTAGAAAAATTCAAGCAACAGGAGGAAATGGCACCATACAAATTCATGACAGCTCCTCCAATTTTGATTCTGTTGTAGATGCAGAAATCCATTACAGGTCAGGAGAAAAGTTTCTTTCCTACATCATCTTATGTCTATGAGTGTGCACAAACTTCTGTTCTTTGATTCTATTAAACTATTTTACAAACAAATGTTACTGGAGTTGTTAAACTATTGTGGTTGATTAATACAAATAATTGTTAAATTTGAACCAGAAATAATATAATCAGATATAACACAAATTCAATGCAAAGCAATCAAAAAAGCACAATGCAATTATCCTGGGAAAAACCCTCCTTAGCGAGAGAAACAACCCAGCCTACCAAAATACTTGCTTTATTGAAATCTTCAAAACAGATTACAAAGCCTTTGTTCCTGTCAAGTTTTTCAACACTCAATGATCATACTTTGATCAGAGTTTTAATAAAAAATATATAGCTTCAAGTAAGACTTGATACACTAAAAAATAAAGTCTCTAAATATAGTCTTTTCACACACGGACACACAGGAAATCTACAGAATAATATATAATGCTCGTACACCAGTAATAACAAGACTGATACAAAGTCAATCTTCATAAAACAATGATAATCAATGTCTACAATAACAATACATTAATCCTGCCAATCTTGATGACTCAGCTATATTGAAGATTAGACACGCACTACACCTCGATAATACCAACACTTCCGATACTTTTCGGTTTACTTGAATAAAGGCTACATAATCAAATTTGTTGTCGTTACAAGAGCACACAAACACGTCCACAAAGAAGCAATATTAAATAACAATTAATATCCGCTGAAGAACAATGAACTGACGGAGCCAAAAGAAGATGAAAGACTTCAATCGCGGCCATAATCAATATTATGAGATGAAACATCAACCGGTGAAAAATGACACGACGGCAACAGCTATATCAAGAGTCACAGTGCCAAGGTAATAAACCGATAAACAATAAAAGAAAATCCACCGCCAATAATGCCATCTCAACAGATACTCAGCATCCACGTCAAGAGGAATATAGCTCGATGCCGGCAATAGAACATACTAGAAATTATATAGATAATAACCCGCCTGTGCTAGAGAAACATAATATAATAACATATACTTCAACGAACAGAAGCCATGAACATAGATAATCAAAGTTGATGAAGATGAGATCAGAGTTGAGCAGCAGGAGTCTGAGGATCTTCATGGCATGCTTCTATTCAGAGTATGGGATTCCTTGGATGCATCACAATTACAGTCACGGTTCACAGTTGAGCATTGTAGCATGTTTAGTGCACTGAGAGGATATTGGTTCATCCTTGGCCTTCTTGGACATGTTTTGATTTTTATGGATTATTCTTGGGCGCGGGGGTTGGATAGTTGGCATGATGTTTGTCCTTGCGCAGTTGTGGGAGGCGAGTTGGGTCATCTTTCTAAGTTTCTTTCTTTTGAGGTGTTCACTCTTGTGACACCTACCATTGGATTACTCCACCATTTCCAGCATGGTGACATTGTGATTGTGTCAGTTTGGCAGGTATTATCACTTCCTTTGGTGCAGGAATTACGGGAGTTGGTTGGTGATATCAAGGACATTACACAGGTCTTCACTTGGGATCCTGTAATGTCCCCTATTAATTTAATAGTAACCTATGCAAACAAAATTAAGAATAGATAAGAATTTAAGATTTTTTTGGGCTATTCCCAATCCATATTACAAGATTGATCGTATTATTACTTCCAGTCTTGAGAAGGGAGAAGACATTGGAGGCAGACCAAAGCGCTTAGAGACCATTCATAGACTTCCTCAAAGTTTACAGACTCAGCCTTTAACCTGTCTTGAGCTTAAGCTCTCAAGGTTAAAGAGGGGGCTGGTCCCTACCCTATCTTGGAAGCTATCTGGATTTAGACAGCCCCTCTTTGGTGGCCTCTGCCGTCCATTCTCAGGCCAGAAGTAGTAATTGTAATCAATTTTATATTATGTTGGAATATCTTGATTATTTTAGATTCCTTACAGATATAAGATTAAGGTACTACTATTAATTAATCACAAACAAAAGATTTATTAATTTATAAATAACTGGTAATATAATTGCTCACCATTTCTACTGCTACTGTTTCCAGCGTCAGCAGGCATAAACTGGTGAATTGCTTATATCAAGATGCAGCGTTCATCCGTCTTTATTTCCTCTTCTCTGATCCATGCCTTCTCAATGGTTGTGTTTCTATACATATATGTGAAATGGCCAAGAGGCACAACTCATGCTTGGTCCATAGACACATCTTATGCCTCTGTGCGGCTCGTGCCTTTCCTCCGTTTGTAATGAATTTAATTATTAAATTACCCCGTAACCTTGCATATTATTATTATTCTGTTAAGCCGCTTTACCACCGTGAGACTCTTGTTTCTGTTTGTGAGATACAGCCGTCGCTCGTGCGCGTATGACTTCCATATCTTTGAATTACTTTTTTTTATATGTTTGTTGTATTATTTATTATTTCGTAGGATTCACTATTGATATTTATTTGTTAATTATGTAAAAGTTGATATTATAATTGATTATCATAATTAATATATATAATTATTTAATTATTTATTTATTAATTAATTATAAATAACATTAATATATAATCATTAATTAATTACAAATAACATTGATTAATATGTAATTATTTAATTAATAATGTACAAGGTATATCACAGATCCAGGTGGAGCATTCCCATAGGTGGTTATGTATCAGGGAGTTGGTTGGAGAGATTTGTTTCGTCCATTTCTTGATAAAGGTTGGCATAATGTTGAACTCCCACCACCACTTGACATTAGAGGTGTATGTGATTATAGCTGGAGTGAGGTTCTTAGTTGGATTGAGGGTACAGATAGTAGCACATGGCAGGTTGACTCGACTTATTATGCACATGGGGTGATTTAGGATCCTAGCATTCAATTGATTGGTGCATTGGTTCTTGATGAGTTGCTTCACAACTCTGGGGTTGGAAATGTTTATACCAGTATAGCACAGTAAATGGGCAGGGCATCATTCTTGAGGCGAATTTGGGATCTAGGTATTTGGTTTCAACAAGTAGGTGTCAATTGCTTGAGGGCAAGCAATCTCTGGGAAGGGAGGACTGTAATGTCCCCTTTTCTAGGCCATTAATTTATGATGTATCATCAGCCCATTTTTCCTTGGTCTCGTGGGCTAACCAGGACTTTCAAGGGTCAGAGTGAGATTTGGCCCAGGCAATTCCAATCTCAGGCCAATCAAATTTGTTTCAGCAGGGTTTTCAGATACTTACTATTTATAGTAAGTTAGCAGGGCTCAATATTCTTGGCATTTCAATGTTGGACTGGGAGCGTCTCATTGAAACCTTTCTAGCAAGCTATCACACATGATTATTCGAGTCCATTTGATTAGTAATTTTAATGCCTTAAGGTTAAATAATTTATTAATAAAGTGACTATTAAACTAAAGTACGTGTTATTATATGTCACTTTATTATTATAAGAGCACTTTATTCACTTAAGTGCAAAAGATTATTTTAAGGGGAAAATAAAGAAAACAGAAAAATGAATATGAAGAGTCAGAGGGTTGTGCTTTAAAAGAACAGTGGGAGGCTCATTTTGTGCATGCTTGGTTTTATGATTTGACTACTATTCTCTTGGAGAATTTGGAAGCTTCAGCTTTCAGCGGGTTTGAGGATGGAAACCCTCGAGCTTGGAGGCAGTGGACAGAAACGCATTGTCTGTTGGAGATGTCATACAAGTGTCTCACTTGTGCTTAAAATCTTTATTGCTTATTATCCAATCTTGTTGTAATTTCTATAACTACGATTGGAATTTGTTATTCTAACTAAAGATTGAATTGTAATATTCATTTCTCAAAACTATGTGTACATATGGGTATTTTGGTATTTTTGTTGGATAATTTGAAATCTATTGCATGAAATTATCTGTTTAAATTTCTGTGATATTTTTTGAGAAAATTGGAGAAAATATCCTTTCTGGGATATTACATTTGTCATTTGTGATTTGATCTTGATCTTTGCATTTGATCGTTAGTTGTCGGCTTACATTCAAAATAACCTTGTGATCCCTGTATAAAGTACATCTTCTATCACTCAAAAAGGTCTACAACATTCTCAGAGATTTTAATTTTACCAAGCAAGCATTCTAAATCTAAGATTATGAGCATATTAAGTGACAAACTACAAGCATTCTACATTCAAGTATGGATTCAAGTTTGCCATTTAGGTTTATCATGTTATTACATTAACATTTGCACAACTTCCAAAACGAGCATTGCATCGCCACCTTTATGTAGAACTCCATGAGAGGGTTTCATTCCTAAGGTATAACCATTTCATTTCAGCATTTCATTACTATTGGCCTCTATACTCCATGGGCTACACACTCTTTTCTCTCATTATAGTTGTCGTCAAGGTGGAAACACCAACATGGTATTTGACTTAAGCAAGCCCCTATACAGCACAAGCCTTCTTCCTCATTTTTCGTGTGTACAATTCAGATCCGACAATGAAAGCGGTATGGGAGCAGAGCGCAAACTATTACATGTTGTGACGGATTTTGAACAAGCGAAAAAGCTCAAACTAATTCATTGGGTACCCTTGTCCTTCTTTTATGGGTTGAGTTTTTGCGAGCTAGCACTTTAGAGCCTCCTAATTGCATTCTAGCTCACCTCTATCAGCTTTAAAGAACTTCAAACTAGGGTGCCCAGCACTTGTGTTTGACACTTACTACTCGAGTTTTAAGTTCTAGACTCCTTTATGTATTTCTCTTGCAAATTGTGCATATTGTGCCTGCTTTCCTTTCTGTAATTTACTATTCGTGCTGAAATCTATCAGTTTTCTATCATTACCCTAGATCTCATACCCACACTTCACAATCTCAATTCCCTTACAACAAAGGAACAAAATTCCAAGTGTTCAATTCTTCTATCATGACTTAGCTGAACTTATTCATGTTCCAATGCTATGTAAGAGGAATTTGAGATCTTAGTTTGCATTCATAAGCCTATGATCTCATTTCCCAACATATCAGATGGAATCATTTCTATTATTAAATCCTAGATGTCTTTTGTCTCTCGGATAGTTTTCTTTGCATCTCCTACCAATAAATAAATTTCCCCAACAATGTTGTAACTTGTACCTCAATTAGAAATACTTCAAGCCAATTCTTCAAATTCCTCCTGCATGCAACTAGCTGATATAACTACCTTTGCTATAAGAGAGGCTAGAACCTAAGGTAAACAAGGTGTAATGATCCCTTGTTAGTCCCTTCTAAGATTTATTCTATCTTCACAATTTATCGAATGTGCTTTGGAATTTGGATCAAAATGTCTAAGGGATTATGTAATGATGTGATCTTAGTGAGCCAAATTTATAAGACTTGCATGTATGGGGAGTACAAAAGATATATTTTCCTTATAAATATAATATCAAATATGCTTTCATATCCTTATTATGGCAGGTTGTTGTCTTTGCTCTTCCTTATGGTCATATGATTGGTTGGGAAGATTAATGACTACTGTCTCCAATACATGAACTTAATCCACAGCCTTAATATCTTTTTGGAATTATATCCTCAAGTAATGATTGCAATATAATTTTGAGATAAGAATGGGAAGTATTTGGCGTCAATTCTCCTCTTGATACTAGTGATGATATGTATTATCACTAACCTATAGTTATATATTTACAATCAAACTATGCCCTCTATCTTTTCTAATCTTGCAAATCAAAGCCTTCGAAAATGTATCCCCCCAGAATGTTTGAATGAGAGGACTTGACTCTTCTTTTACACTTGGTCTAATGAGGCGACACTTCCCAAGAGAAACCTCCTTGTCTTTCCACCATGAGGTATTTGCACACTCTACCTCTGCATGCAGGGATGTGAGTCACAACAACAATTTATTCCCCCTACCTAAAATGATGGAATGTAATTCGTGACTTCGATCCTACGAGCACTCACGGGCAAGCGAACTCCTATCTCTTTGATCTCTAGGATGTTGATTCCAAAAAAAAGATTGGGATTTGAAAGCGGTCGACCACCCACAATATTGGTCCCATCACTAAGGGGAGGATTGTGATACTATCTCACATTTTAGTGGGAGCCCTATGGCTAGTTGTAAAGATAGGCAACCAGCGAGATATTGATTTGAAAGTGGTCCCATCACTAAGGGGAGGATTGTGATACTATCTCACAGTTTAGTGGGAGCCCTATGGCTAGTTGTAAAGATAGGCAACCAGCGAGATATTGATTTGAAAGATCGGGGGACGATTCTGCTACTGAAATCAATATTATGTATTTCTTATAGACGATGTATCCCTTCGCCCCCCCTCTTGCCCCTACCCCCTCTATATAATTGAAGTAGATTATTGTAGGGACCCCTTCACCCCACCCCCCCCGGGAGGTAGATTATTGTAGGCACTTTCTTGTTCTAATATCTCCATATGTATGAATCTCCAATCAATAATTGATTGTCAGTTTCTAGTAGGGCGAGCGTTCATCGAAATCTAATAAATGATGCCCACCATTCTTTGTACTCGCACTCTTTCATAACATTGATCAATCGGCTCTTAATTGATGTTGTTTTAGACAACGTTAATAAATATATTATCATGCCAGTTTAAACTGATCAGTGTATCTTAATATTGATTATCTAATCCACAAATCATTCATATATGGACTCCTCTTGTGGAACTATTTTGGCTAATCAATAATTTTGTCGACTTAATAGTCATTATCTTCAATGATTGCTTCTACTAATGGTTATGGATGATGATCTGTCAATATAGTTGTTTCCGCCTCTTTGCATATAATGTCATGATTAATTATCTCGTATCTTTACTGTTGCTTTAGTCAATTTTGCGTCTCACTACCTTCCGTCGATGCTTAGGACTATGGTCTTCAAATTATCGGCTCTATCCATGAGTTTTTACTACCGTCAAAGTTAATATATATAAAGCTCAATATAATTTATAAGCTATGGTTGCAATATCAAACTCTTTTCATTCGATATCAAATTCATCCACTCCTTTGTTTTATTAAAATCATAAGTATAATCGAAGCAATGAGAGTATATCTAGCTTAATATTGTACGACAGCATATATGTGATTTTCACTGCTAATCCTCTTGGGCGAGAACTTACCTTCTTTGGGAATAAATGTTTCTAGTAATGTCCTTTTGTAATTATAAGGTATTTATTATTCATTTATTTGTTTTCATTAAATTCTATTTCAATTTTTTAATTATTTATTAACATTATTATTAGTTATTGTTATTTATTATTAATATATTAAATAATATAATATATTATTTTCAATAATTACTATAATAATATTATTATATTAATGATGGTTTATATTATATTATTATTTTCATTTGTTCATTACTTTTAATTTTAATTATTGAATTCTACTTTAGGAGTGGGGTCATTACACAAGGGAAGCTCCAAAGTGGAAAGTAGAAGGTGAAAAATATATTCCCTAGCTTGCTACACTTTAGTTTTCAAGGTTGCTTTGTCCTCTCCATGTTTAATCATCCTTTCCTTACTACTTCCCACAATGAGCTCCAACATATTGGCATCCCCATGTCAAGTACTTAGGCCCAAATTGATCCACACGTTCTAAATATCAGCTGGCTCTATATCTTGAAGGGATGAGCTCCAACATATTGACATCCCCATGCCAAGTAAACTTCACTTTACCATTTTAGTCATCCTAAATTGGCACATGGGTTTCTTCATAATTGGATCTCCAACTAATTTTTCAAGAGTGCCAAAATCAATTTAAAAAAAAATTCATCCTTTTCCCAACTGCCTCTTGCAACCACACAAGAACTTCTCCTTGAACTTCTACTCCAATTTGTGGAGAACCAAAGGGTAAAGGTTTATATCATATTGGAGACAATATCTTGGCCTAGATTGCACTGTTGAAAACCAAACTCCCCTAGTAGAGAGTTCTCAAACCAGTGACTGAGGGATAGGTCAAAGTTGCTTGTTCATATTGGACAGGGGTCATTATGCCAATCCTCTCCATTTGAATATCCCCTAAACTCTTTCCATTAAATCACTCTCTACCCTTTTCTTCTCCTTTTCGATAGTATCTTTTTTATTCACTTTTGTCTTATTGCTAGTCATTCAAGAGATGGAAGTGTCATTTCTACTAGCAGGTCTTTGATTCGAGTCTTCTCCTTTGTTGTTGTTTTGCTTGTAATTTTGGAGCTTAAGAGGAACCTACTACACTACCATCTCTTTGGTTGACCAATTGACAAGACATAGATGGTGTCTACAATTTGCCCAATAATCTTCAATCCTTGGAATATGCATAAACTTGATTCCCAATAACACGGTGACCCTTGTGTCATAAGACTACTTTTCAAAAAGAAATTTACGTTGAATCATGTCATTTCCTTGTTGATGACTTTAAAATTCACTATTGCTATGCAATTGTAGGTTCCCAGCTAAATGTGAAATCCAACTCCAGGATTATGTCTCCCTTTCAAAACAAAGTGTATAATGGAAACTTGGCAAAGATGCTCCATGAAAATAAACTTGTCCCTCAAGTGACTCAACAAGTATGCATGAGATGTGAATCAAAACACTCAAATTTATGAATGTTAAATGAGCCAATCCACCCAATCAAATATGACTACTCTCACTTTTTCAAAAATCCTTATGTGCATTTGATTTTCCATCTCTCAAACTAGGTGAATCAAAAAGAATCATTCACTCTCCTATAAAGCTTATGGCATTCAAAATACTCCAGCTGCAAAAATTGCCTATATATGAGAGTATGTTGGCATGACCCAATGAGGTTCAATCCCCTAAATGTGTCATGATGATCCATCAAATACACAAGGCATGATTTCATCTATAACTTGTGACTTTTCCCAAACTTTGTCAATTGCTTATGCAGCCAATCACTAACCAAGACAACCCAATCAAAATGCTCGCTACCTTTGCATGTGGTAATTATAAGGTAGAACATCCACGGTTGAAACTACAAGCTTCCTCTTGACCTATGACTCAATTGAGAAGAGTGATCAAAATTAATAATTAATTAATTGTGTTTTATAGTCCAAGATAAGACTACTTTTCAAAAAGAAATTTACACAAGGCATGATTTCATCTGTAACTTGTGACTTTTCCCAAACTTTGTCAATTGCTTATGCAGGCAATCACTAACCAAGACAACCTAATCAAAATGCTCGCTACCTTTGCATGTGGTAATTATAAGGTAGAACATCCACGGTTGAAACTACAAGCTTCCTCTTGACCTATGACTCAATTGAGAAGAGTGATCAAAATTAATAATTAATTAATTGTGTTTTATAGTCCAAGATACCAAGCAATTTGTTTTTTGGGTCTAGAGATGAATTCCAATATATGGGACTCCCCGTACTCCCAATATGTAGGAGGAACCTATCTATGCTTCAAAAATGAGGTGTACATACCCTACCCCTACAGGATTTGAACTTGTGACCTCTCTTTCAAGAGCACAAGTTCTTTACCAATAGGTTATAAAACAAATCATTTAATTCTCCTCACCCCAAATTATTTTGGAAAATTTGTTTTCCTCCCCTTAAGCCAACACTTGGCTACTTGCTTTGTACAATCCACCAAGTGTTTCTTCCAAGCTTTTTCACACTCCACAAGTTCTACTTAAGTGACTCCTAAAGGTATGGAAAATGCAAGCTCAATTCTGCATAACACGCACCCACTGATAGATCTTATCTCTCTTTAAGGGATTGTAGTGCTCCACACAAGCCACAACAAGTACTAAGCATTGTATTGAGATTGGAAATGAGTCTGCTTGAACAAGGCTGCAATCCATTAATTTCTTCGTCGCTCTATTTCCTTCATTGATCTTTTCTTCGACATCAAACTCGTCCGATGAAATGTGATGTTAAGTCAATTTCCCTTACTTTGGAATATTCATGAGAAAGGACCGAAGATACTTCCAAATTGAGTGCTACATATTGCATTTTAGAGAATGTAGAATGTAGAATTGTCACTTCACACTCCTTTTCTTGTCTTGCTGATATAAGGCAAAGTTGGCCTCCGTTTTCCAAATTTGAGTGAAAAAATGAAAGAATTTGAAGAAAAACAGGTTCCTTTTTATTGTTTTGCCTCTGTTATGAGCATCCACCTATAGCTGCTGTTTATGACAGTAGAGGCTTAAAAAAGTATTTCCGGACATCAAATGGTGGAATTCTACAAAAATTCTGTTTTTGAAAGTTGTTATGTTGTTAAATTCTGCTATACTACTGTCGGAAAGTAAATCTTAACTTTTGCTATGCGAGAAAATAAGTGCAAAAGCTTTTTAAATTGATAACTTCAGTGCTGCTCTTTCCTATCAATAGATTTCTTCTTTTTTTTAAAACTTCAGTTCCAAAATCTCACGCATCCTTTAACAGTTACCAAAGCTATTAAAAAAATATACCCTCACAAAATGGGCACCAACTTGAGTCAGCCAGAAATTAATTAATTAATCAAACGAAAAAAAATTAACTGATAGGCTTCTAGGCACACACACCTTTCCAAGGAATTTTGATTTTTAAAACACTAGAGTGGCACACACTGTGATGTCCCTTCCAAGAGAATTGTCCTTTTCAGAACACAGGTATTTTGTCAAACAGCTGGTAGGAAACTGAATATTGTGTGAATTTGCAAACATGTTTGATAAAAGATCTTCAAATAAATTGTTCCAACCACCCAATGGAATAATTAGAAATAACGAATAATTTTCCGTGCAGCAGTACATTCAACTCTTTTAAGATTCAATGGCAAATATTATAACAGCAGTCCAGTTTCCTGATTTATTATCATGAGTTTCAGATTCAACTTCACTTGTCTAGCCTTAAAAGAACCAATGGACTGATTCAACAATTCTATCTTCAATACACTAGACATTTTGACCTGTCACCATGAAGTGATGATTCTGAAATTACTCCATGAATGGCTGCAACACTTCAGAACTTCCAGATTAAACACCACAGTCTGAAACTTCCTTGAATCTGCCTCTGATGGCTGCATCCATACTCAGAATGATATGGAACTGCAAACTAATCTTCGGCTGATCCTGAGGGACTCAACGTTGTAAGGAAGAATGTATTTAACAATTTATGCATTCTTGACAGGTACAGGTTTGTAGAGGTGTCAGAGAACTTACAAACTGCTCAAGATGCTGGAATACACTGCTGTTACCACCCAAAACTCATATCAGATAAGTACCTGCAGATTGCTGCTCACTATAGTCTAAGAAAGTTACTTTGCACTCAGAATCCTGTGAAATAAGAGTGCACAGCTGAGTATGGTCTGAACTCTTCAAGGAAATTAGCAACTGCCTTCAAACTTCTTCCAGACAACCAAAATTGCTACACACAATTCAAATCTCCTAGTTGATACAGCTCCCTTTTAATTGCTCAAGGTCACTTAAGCTGGGCGCCTGATTATATTTATGCCTCGAAGGTGGATGACCAATATATATTCAAACAATAAGCATGGAATAAAATGGTACACCTCATTCTAGGATGCGGCTAGCACATACATCTCCAGATATCACTCCTTTCAGATGTACATCCCTTCTATTTACTGTGAATATCTAGAAATATGGAGCAGCTAGAATAAAATGGGTTGGATAACCCCTTCAAACTGCTACGCACCTCTTCCAACCAATGCACCACCTCCTCCAATAAAACATGCACTCCTTTTGGAGCGGCCAACAAGGTACAAGAAGTGACAATAGGAAATTGGCTTTTTGAGGACCCTAAATGAGACAGCTGGGGTTAAATAAACCCCATTATGGAGCATCCTTGTCCTCTAGTGTCAACAAAATCTACAATTCCCCTGAATACAATATGATCTGCATAAAACTATTATTTGTAAACAAACCTCAATAATTTAATCTTCAGCACAGATTTAACTAAGATGATATCTCTCTTTCAGCACAACTCTTCCAACATCAAATTATAACCTTTTAGCACAATCCGTGGCCCTGAATTAATCATGCCATATCAGCTACAGTAGATCTTTCACCCCCAAAACCAATCTTCGCTTTAGGGTTCTCATCTTATGGCAGTTGTTGAACAAACCTACCCAACCTCCACAACTAGGGTTTCAAGAAAATATCAAATAATCAAAATATCAGGAATCAGGAAATGGCTTTCTCAACCTCCTTTTATAGCCCCTTTTGGGATCTTTCTATAAGTTATATTTGATTACCATTTAATAAAAAAATCAGAATTTATCTCTTTATAAAGTGACTTATATTTTAATTTACTTTTGAGCCATATTAGTCACTTTACAACTAAAAACTTTATATTTTTGGACTACCACCCAGTTGCTAAAAATAGTAAAATAGGTGGATTATTAACTGTAATAATGCCAATATAACCTTAAGTTTGCATGTTATTGAATATTAATCTTAATTAAGTTTGAATCTTTCCAAAGACAGCAAATTTCTCCAAGATGTGGAATGCTCCCAGAATGTCTAAACTAAATTTGGACAATAACATGGGACTCACATTGATTTCCTGAACTCAATAACATTATTGGAATTCCATTTCAATATAACATTCTCCAAGACTCTTGGAACTTTCCAAGAAAGTTGGAATGGGCCGAAAAGGGACATTATACACACAATGGGATAGGCATATGCCACTCGTTTTTAAAATTTTGAGAATTTTTCACTGTTAAGTGGTGCATATTACATAAAAATATTATATTTTTTTCTAGAATGAGTTATGTGGCACGTGCAACCTTTGAGGCACATATCAATACAAAAAAAATGAAATTCCTTAAGCTCGGTAGACTCTTCCTTGTTGACACACTTTGACATTTCTATGCACGCCAATGGACTGAAATGTTTGCAAAGCATACTTCTTATCCCACTTTGGCATGCTTATCTCAAACATTGAAATTCCTTTCTAATGAGGCTTTGACAACCAAACACATGGGCCAAAAGAAACATTTATTTTTGTTTTATGCTTGTGCTGACACATCATCAACCTTTGTTTAATGTCCCCTCCCTAATTAGCCTCAGATTTGCCCTAAAATCATAATTGCACAAGATTAGAGTTGGGTTTTTTATATAGGGTTTCTTCAATCATGTGATTCCGTAACTTGAAATCCTGCAACACAATTAGGGTTCATTTATAATCATAATGTTATACTTAGATTTCTTTAATTTAGAAATAACATATATGAGAGATATAAATCAAATCAATAGATTGCTAGAATTAACTTGAGGGTGACCCAACCATAGAAGTGATAAGGTAGGGTGACTTGATGAGGTGCCCCAGAACCTCCTACCCTAGGCCCGGGAGTGGATTTATCATCCCCATTGGCTTCATGTGACCCATTCCATAAATATGAGGTGGTGTACCTAGTGTGGGGTCCTATCACTGTTCTCTTCCATCGCGCCACTCCTAACTTGCTTCTAATGATTGAACACCCATTTACCATGGTAGGGATTGTGAGGAGCATTCACAACAAGGTGCCCCAAAAGCCTATCCTTCCTAAGCCCAAAGGCCGTCCACTTTGTCCCCCTTTGGTCCCATGGGGACTCCCTGGCTACAACCATGAGGTGGTGTGCTTAGAAGGTGGCCTCATCACCATTCTCCCACCTATGACCTCCTCATTCCCTCATCATGGCTAGTAATGACAAACAGAAAAAACATCCTACAAATGCATATAGATGCGAGTACATATATCTACATAATATCTTATCACTGAAATGCATACCAAATCTAGAAAGAGAACAGTCGGTCTAAACCTATTTTATAATACTTATATCATGCAATGCTGTTCTGAAATTATATTATTAAAATCTGATCTGAGTGTCTTCTTTTCCTTTCTATCAATGATTGAATGAATGAATGTGGGTGTGATAGTGTGACACTTAAATGATTGATGTTTGAATAATGAATTGATTGATTTCATAGACATTTGATGATTGATTTCTGATTCCAAGATGTGAATTAATTGATGATGATTCGATTGCTTGTTTATTCACTTTGTTATATTAATCTTTGCTAATTGATAGATTGTTTGATTCAACCTTTCCTAATTCATAGATTGCTTGATTTTGTGACACATTGATGAGTGATAATGTATTGATGTTTTCTTGGAATGATCTCCCCTTTAAAATTTACAAGTGAAAGGGTCACCACCTTTCATAAGATTTGAGTCCAATTTTCATTATTGCCTTTCAGAATAAAATATTATTCTCCTAATTGATCTCCCTTTTTTATGCCATACCCTTCTTCAATGAAGTTATTCTTTTATATCTCCTTTGATTGTAGGGAATCACGCCCTTTCATTGTTAATGCCCTTATGAAAGGGTCACACCTTTGGTTATGAAAAGATGCATCTGTCTGACAACAACTGCTGCCCATTTCTCTTCCTATCTCTCACTTCTCAAATTAGTCTTTACTACTTTTCAAATCTGCACATATCCCATTTAAGATCTGCATATCTTCTTCTAGAACTACATATCTTATTTTCTTCTTTCCTTCTTAATTCTTATTTCAGATCCCTCCTTATACTTCTGCTTTGAACCTGCTCTAGGTCTCCTCTACTTCTTTTTCCCCCCTTACATTTGATCCTTTGTCTCCTTTATATCTTCCCATGTGAGGGAGAGGTCACACCTCTTCATCATGTTTTCCTTTTGGCAAGAGTCACGACCCTTTATAATAGTCCCTCTTTCAAAGAGTCACAACACTTCATGATTACAACCCTTTCAAAAAGTCACAACCCTTTCGAAAAAGTCCCAACCCTTCATAATGACAACCCTTTCAAGGAGTCACAACCCTTCATAATTGCAACCCTTTTGAGAAGTCAAAACCCTTCATAATTGCAACCCTTTCGAAGAGTCACAATTTTTCACCTTTTGAAAGTCACTTTGTTCTTTTCTTCCCTTTCCTTTCCCTTAATCCTTCCTTAATTCTTATGCTCCACTCTTTCTTCCTCCTTCCCTTTTCCCCTCAAATGAAGTTCTCTTCTCTCCCTTTTATACCTCTCACTTGAGAGAGACGCAGCTTTTCCATTCATACCTTCTAACCATTTGTTTAACTTAGCTAAATTTAAATTATTTTTAGTTTTATTCTTTTATATTTTTAATTTAATTATTATAGTTTATTATTTAATCCTGTCTCAAGAAGGGAATTGACACTTTGGCACACATCCCTAATGGAGAGGCATTTCAATAAAGAAAACTTAGCCTCTTTGTATTACCACATCCCACCTAATGTGCACATGTCAGTGGCTAAGTACACACCAATACAATAGAAAACACAAATTTTGATTTTCCCTCCCCACCACATTGTTTTGGCTTCATCCTTCACTATAAGAGTTTTCTATTCTTGTTCTCTTCTCATGCCAATGTATTCCCTTCATTAAGCCAAGTTCAATTTTGCAATTTTACAATGTTGTTCTGTATAGGAGCACACCACTATTCATGACGAATGATACTAACCTTTTGTATTAGTGTGGCTAAGCTTTATGGTTCGTGCCAATACATAGGTGTAAATTTTTTAAAAGGTTTTAGCCTCTTTGTTGAGGTATACTTGTAATCTTCTTAATAAGCCTACACACTATTTGATCACCATCTTTTGCTTTGGTGCATATTGAAGGATTTCAACACATCAATAAACTGTTATGGTAAATCGATGTGTATTAAACAGAGGAGATGAAAACTCCTTATATAGATTTACAAAGACAATGTTTCTATAATGAAACAATCGTGAACTAAAGATGAAAATAGAAACTACTTAATAAACTAAAGACTAACTAAGATGACCATTAAAGAAACCTTATAATATTCTAATACCCTCCCTTAATGGTCATTGTCTAACTACTGTCTTTTGGTCACAAATTCGTCAGAACATTCTGTTGTTGTTGAGACCCTCCCTAGATCTACAAAATGTTAATAACCAAGAATAGCCAAAGGAAAAACAGAGAAGGTTGTCCTTTTCTTCAGAATGGTCTGCAACAAGAGAGTAGAGCCTACCACAGACTCTTTGATTGAACCTCCCTAAATCTGCAAAACCGCTTAACAAAAATCATCACAAAAACATCCAAACTGATGTTGGATAACTGAGTTGTCCTTCTCTGTAGACAAAGACACACTGAGAACAACTGCCAAACCCTCCAAACTATTGCAAATGAGTAGGATGTCCCAAAACCGACTACAAAAAAACTATGATTTGAAGAGTACAAAGCATTGTTTTTTAAGAAAAAATGGTAAAAACCCTAAAATAACATCCCATGCGAACTTCGCATATTATAGAAACCATAAACAATTTTTGAGGCGGAAAATCGACCAAAACCAAACCTGATTTTTGAGGTGAAAAATCAATCAAAACCAAATACAGAACCCGAGACATGGATCGGAGAATACCCCCCAAATAATTTTTGAGGATAAAATTATTAAAACCCTTCATATAATTTTTGAGGAAAATTTATTAAAACCCTTCAGAGAAACCTTCATGTGGCAAAACATGAGACTTTGCATGGTAAAACAGCACATGCAAGAACATGCAACTCACAAAAAGCACATGCAAGTACATGCAACAAACATGCAAGTACATTCAATCCTCGAAAATCAGAGACTTTTGCTCAAACTAAGAAATCACGCGATCAAATCCCTTGACCAGGCTCGCGATTTTCAGCAAAAATCTTCGAAGGCGAACCACAGAATTTTCATAAAATACCTCCAACGATTTTTATTTTAAAAAATCGAAAAAAAAATTTGGAAAAAAAAATTCCAGATCAAAAGAGGTACGAATTTTTCTTAAAAAATTCGCCAAATTTTATGAAATCCCATTGACCCACTCTAATACCATGTTATGGTAATCGATGTGTATTAAACAAGGGAGATGAAAGCTCCTTATATAGATTTACAAAGATGATGTTTCTATAATGAAACAATCATGAACTAAAGACAAAAATAAAAACTACCTAATAAACTAAAGACTAACTAAGATGACCATTAAAGAAACATTATAATATTCTAATATAAGCTAGCTTGTCACTAATGCATTTCTGGACACAAGTGTCTGAATAGATGATCATGCAAAGTTCGTAAGTAAAAACCAACAAAACAATGACAAGTAGGTAATCAATTAGAACACATAGACGGTAGATAAATGAAGCTTTTGTTTGATAAGGTTGACACAATATGAAATTTTCATATGGGTACTACAGCAGATTTCAAATAGTTAATTACTCTTCTTTGATAGGGAAAAAAAGGATAACCCAATGAGAGTTGATATTGATAGACTTGCTAGACACTTTGGAGGAGCAAATTGAGTTTGACTACACTTGGGGCCTTGAGGGGACTATGTAGGAGAAGTTATCCAATTTAAATCACTATAAACAAATGGAATCGAATCACCCTTAATAGAGGTGTAAGCAATTTCCAATGTGGGAGATTTCAATTAATCATAATATGAAGAAGAAGAAGCAAGCGAATCCTACACACACCCTACCATACTTTTATAAAGAGAGCCAAAAAACAAGTGGAGTTATAGAGACTACCATCTACACAAATCCCTCAACCTGCCAAAACTAGGAGCTGATGGAAAGAGTAGCAAGCCAAAGATAAGTCAGATGATTATTCCAAACCTAATCATTTTCACATCTCAAAACAAATGACTTCAATGTAGAAGTATAGGGATCAACTCAAATACAGTGAGTTTGGATACAAGATTAAAGGAAACCATTCCCCGTTAATAAGACGAGAATAGACAAAGTAATCAAAAACAAGTTGAATAAACCCCACATAAACCAAGGTCTACAATCTGAACTTTGATGATGGCTCAAAATCCATAAAAAACTCCCAGGTTCCCCTGTGTTGATAACAACATTATATACCATAAAAATAGACTCATATTCATACATATTGATGAAATTGGAAGCAGAGGAAATTGTAATAAAATATCAAACTGTTGCTATTTTATTACGCCAGAAAAAAATCTTACTCCAAACTAAAAGGAGTTTGTTCAATCCTATCCACACACTATAATGCTCACTATGCCCATGTCCATTGCCCTCTATATATAAAAATCTGAGAGAATGTAAGAGTGTACCTTAAAAAGGTGTCAAAGCACATAAGTTTCCAAACGAACTATGACTTGCCAGGCACAAATTCCAAATATGGATTGCCATATAAATGGTGGCTAAAGTGCACACCAAACAACACAACCATTTGCACACCTATCAAATTGATCAGTTGCACACCTAAAAATATTAAACGTGCGCTTACTCTATCCTTGGTTACAAAACCCAAATTAATTAAGAAACTAGAGTTAAGCTTCAAATTAAAATTACACACAAACCACCTCGAGGAGAAAGAAAGTGAAGTAGAATCTATAAATTGTCCACCCTTCGATGACAAATTATTGTACTTCATTAAATAAATGAATGAACGGAGACACAAATGTTAATGTTGTTCCAAGAAGAAGCTATTTGACAATGTAGTGTGAATATAATTTTAAGCTTAACTTGGATACGCTTAATTGTAGCGAGTTTAACTCAACCTAGAATACACAACCTATGAACACAAGTCTTGTTTGGTAGAGGTGAACATAACAAGTCATTGTTCATATGGCAAGTTTATACATTTCACACCACATCACTAGTGTCCACACTGTCTTAAGATGCTCACTCGCCTCCTTTCAAATGCTTATTATTGGAGGGCAAGATATGGGTAATCAATGAGCCTTGCAGAGCATGCTTATCCTCTGAATAAGCTCCTCTAAAGTTGCAGTAGGATGTTCATTTGCTTAAAGTAAAAATTTGATATTATATTACAACTTCTTTTGCTTCCTATGTTGTAAAGTCAAGATTGTTTTATAGCGCAAAACTAGTGTTTGGGAGACTTTATTCCACGAGTTCTCAATAATCTAGACCAGTCCTTGGAATAGCTTGCCCTTCACTTTTCAAGACCAAAGACCCAGACCTCTAGTATTCATCACATTAACTTCTGATTCAAAGACTCTATTCAAGCACTTTGCTTACTGTATTAGCTTGGCTTCCAACACAATTGCCAACCTTGAAGGCAACCTGGTCTGCACAACTCAAAACCTATGAGTCTTTTCTCAAGTTCATTGTTGCCCACAAGCTTCAAGAGACACAGCCAGGCTAGCTTGCCCACAACCCCAGTCTTCCTTCAACCTTTATTTGCACCTGAACCAGCATTGATCTCATTTTAAAAACCGTTTTTGTTGTGATTCAAACTGCCAACTTCACTCCAGGAATAGCAACCTTGGCAACATTTGTAGGCTGCATGGTATTTTCACCTACAATAACTCCATCAAAGTCCGAGTATCAATCCTTCAATGACTCTCTCCCTAGAGCAAGCACACTTCCTTGTTTGCATAACAAATTCAATCCTCTCCAAAGACATCCTGATCTCCTTATAACATATCCTCGAGCCACCAAATTTTTCCCTCCCACCTTGTTTGACATTGATAATCCTTTCTCCCACACGTGATTCTTTCTGACTCTCATCTCCATATGGTACTTGCATACAATGCCACCATGGCTGACACAGTTTGATATCTATGATTATAGTTCTCACATATGATTTTTCCTTTTCTGATGCATTTTTACACTTTTTTAAATAGAGCAAAGATTATATGCTTATACACATATAACATGTATCCATTGACAAGAGGCTTCTCCAACTTCCTCTCAAGAGGTTTTTCAGTTTTTGTTTCAAATCTCGAGTCCAAACACCTTTTAATAGAATATCTTCCAATTGTGTTGAAGACTGGTGGGTGGAACCCAGACTGACCTGCAGTCAAACTCTGCACAATATTAAAACCAATTTTAATTCCCAGTTAGTGATTCTGCCACACAAATATCAACAGTCAACTTGTAAGATCCACATACCGGGACCTTCAACATACCACACAACCCCTCTCCATTCATTGTGCAGCTTATGGGGAATAGAAGCAGCAGACTGCTAAGAGAAGCCTTTAGTTTGCTGGGATTGACAGACCAAGGATCTGCATGGTCTGGTGGAAGCCACCTGAGTGCAACTTCTTCTGGAAAGCATGGAGATGGAGCTCTCTTCAGATCGCCTATCACAATGCTCGCTAGACCTTTATGGGCATCTGATTGCACTGTCGATCATTAGAAAAGGTCTTGGTTCAATTAGAGGAAGTGTGCATTCCTAAGAGATGGTTCCTTATCAGTCATATAGGACCTTTCTTTTTTGCCTGAAACTGGTTGACAAAGTAAGCCTTATATTTGGCTGGAAGAGGTTATAATGTTAGGCAGTTTGTGCATGCATTTGTTTGCCAGTAGATCTGATGTAGCTTGAAATCAGCCAATTTTGCATATAGTTGTAAATTTTCATATACTTAGCATGATGAACTTTATGTATGATGATGTTCCTTTATACAATGCTGTTCCTTTTTTCTCAGAATTATGAGTAATAGCAATCAGGAAATTGCAAGTATATTCACAAAAGTGCAAGTAGATTATTTATCTGGATGCGCATCCAAATAAAGAATGAAGAATGTTATGGGTTCAATTTTTAAACTCTGGAAAGTACTCCAAACATTTTAAGGGCAGATTAGAGCACCAAGAAGTGCACCTGACATATTATGGATTCAATTCCTAACCAGAACATGTTTTCCCATGAAGATATCCATCAACTGAAGCACATGATAAGAAGCAAAGCATCAAATTTTAGTCCTTCAACAAGGAGACTGAGAAGTTATGGGAAAATATTGAGTTATTTAAAATAAAGGATACCTTGGAAGGTAGCTTTAGAGGTTAGTAGATTCCAACAACAATACTACAGAGAACAGACCTCAACAATTAACAATGATTGTGCACCATGACAAGCCAATCGGAAATTTTATCTAAAAGCAAAAAGAAACAAATATTTTGCATATAATAATATTGAACTTTTATCAACTTTCATTACATTGTCTAGAGATTTATCATAGTGTTTTCCTTGAACTCTGAGTTCTCTCCATGAATAGTCTAAATAATGTCTAAATTGCAGAACCCCACTTCTACATGTTTAATAAGATAATTGACTATGCATAAAGTCCAGTTTACAATAAGAAAGAATAACCCATAATTAGAGCTAGTAAGTGTATATTCCGGAGCAAGAAAGGGAACCATAACGCCTGAACCAGCAAATACTTAAAAGCAAAATGGAAAGAATACATATTGCACTACCAATGGAGAGTACTCTCTTGAAACAAAATTTATTGGCAAGTACACCTTGATTCTCTTCAAGAAGTGAGAATCCCATCAAAGGCTTCAACTTTAAGCCAACCCCATGTACTCCACACTCAAACTTGCTAGCAACCACATGCACTCAACATTTTATCGTGATTGTTTCTGTTCAAACTCCAAATAGAGCCATGGTTCATTGCTTTCACTTATCATTGAGAGCGCATTTTCCTACAGGATTCATATTCTCATCTGTTGTTATTGAACAGACTTACCAGCTCTAGAGCCTCTAATAATGCTCTTAAATTTTCTTCTTGTATGTTGGAGTAAATATTGGCAATGTTCATTTAAGCACTTTTGAGTTATTTGAGACTAAAAAGGAAAATGGGATTTGATATTTTTGGTTGTTTTCTCTGATTCGGATATTTTACACAATGTTATTATAAAGCTGAAAACGTTTGAAAACCAAAAAAGGGATTGGTTGCGATTTATTTATGTATTATTCCTTGTCTCAAACGTCACTCTACACAGATTGCAGATATACATGATGTTTGTTAAGTGCATATAAACCTATTTCACATAGAACCGAGAAAAAATCCTAACCCCGTACATAATCGCATTCGAAAAGTCAAGACACCCAATAAAACCTATAAAGAGAAAGGAAGCAGAAACTCGACTATAGGAATGACGATAACGGACAATCCGACACCTCATTCTTTCCAAGATCAATCTTTCATGTTCATTGAGATAAGTAAGAAAGCAGACTTGGCATTCAATGAAGGGGGTTTGTAAGCCAAAAACAATTGTGATCCAAAATAAACATGTCTCAAAACTTACTCTGCATAAGAGGGACGCTAGAACAAAATGCCACCGCCGCCATTATCTATATAATTGATCCTTTGTTCGTCTTCACTCAATGAAAAAGATTTCTGCAAAAACCAAACTCCTTCCTTAATAAAATATCTGATCATAAACTTATACACAGTTCTCGAAATGTAACGTTTATCTACATCATACCAACCGGATGTGTCAAAGGTCAACATGAACGCGTTTTAGGTGGCACGAAGAATTCGAATTCCAGGAAAAAAAACGTGAACAGGATTATTAGCCATAATTATTAAACTAAATTTGTTGACCCAGGCTTATGACTCGGACTTTTTCTCTCATGTCTGTGAGTACTGCAACCCAGCTAGAATAGTAATACGATACGTGTCGCTAAGAGGTCCTTTGAAGTATAATATTGCTTTTAATTTCCCGGGCGTGGGGAGGAAGTTTCTCCCTGGCCCACACCTATTAGTAGGAATGAATTTGGAATTGCTAATCCTTAGAGCACGTACTTGTCTTTTCATCACTCCATTTTTGAAAAAATTGTCTGCCTAGAAAATTTTGTAAGTCTATTCAACATTTTAAAATCTTCCAAATTTGTGAATAGGGGAGAGGAGCACACCCTAATTTTGGTGGTTCATGTGGGTCGCCACATGGATTAGGGCCCTCTTTTTTTTATTGGCTACTTAGATCGCTTAGTTGGCAACCCCAAATCAAAATTCATGCTCATCATTGTTTGATTTGCCATGTGTTTTGCTCCCATTTATCTAAGATGTCTTCATCGTGGCATTTCAATGCCTCAATCACATCGTGGGCAAGGCCCACCACAAAAAGCATGTATTTACTGTCTGAACTGGACAAGGTGGTCGTGTGGCATTCCACCACATGGCCACCCAATCCTCCACCCTTATAGTCATTACTTCTCACGTCTACCTTACACTGCAACATGTAGTGGCATTTAGTATGTGTCAACTCACCTTACATTCGACTAAGGTGATGTATATTCACATTACAACTCCATTCAATACACTTGACTCCTCATGGATCAAGCCATGTCTCATTCCTTTGTATCCTGCCCATTCTAGAGTCTTCGATTGTTTTGGAGCCAAAACCTATTCGGTAGAGGACTTTACAACTTCACCAAGCGACGACAATGTGTTTGGATCTTCACCAGCTACAACATCGTGTGTGCAAGTAAATGATGGGTTTTTTGGCATTGTTTCTAATTTACTGGTTGTTTCGTATTGCATTCTTACCATTGTAGAGTGTTTACTTCCTCCACTATTCATTTTGCAGGTATGCAATCCACTTGCATCTGGGATGGATAGGTTTTTTAGCATTACATGGGAACCCTTGGGCTCGACCATTGGGAGGAGTTATGGGGGAGCTTTTCTCACATCATCTTTGACAAAGGTGAAGATTATATCCTCGCTAAGGCCACTGAAGACCTTTCAAGGCAATAAAATATGGTTTTTGGCTTTGTTTCTTGTAATTTTTCTAGCTATAACCTCCATTGTTGTTGTCTTTGATGCTTGTTGCATTATTTTTTAGTGTTTGTGTTTGTGAACACAAGTTACTGTGTTCATAAACACTTATAAGCCTAAAAGGGAATCTTACTCGTGTTCCAGCTTCGTTGGCATGTTCATAGTTAAGTGAATTCGATGTTCTCATCTTGTCAAGCATCATTGTTTGTATTCTAGTTATTGGTATAATTATAACTATTTTAGGGTTTACATTTAACAGCTATTATTATTTAGCTTCTATCAAGGTTCACAAATTCAATGGTTTGTAGTTAAATGTACAACATTTTCAAGCTATTTGTTTTATGCTTTCAATTTTACTAATAATGGTTTCCACTTTCTTTTCAATATATTTGTTATAGGGTTTCAATTTTAGTGTTAAGGGTTTCCAGTTTCATTTCCAACCTTAGGGTTTACGGGTTCCAATTTCAGTGTTTGTGAGTTTTCAATGTCAAGGATAATGTCAAAGGGTTTCCATTTTGTTGTTCCTTTAGGGTTTAAGGGTTTGGAGTTCAATGTGGGAGTGGTTCACTTGCATTATTTAAGTGTTCACTAATTCAACATTTTCCAGTTCAATGCACAACATTTTCAATTTATTTGTTTTAGGGTTTCAATTTACTATTAAGGGTTTCTAATTCCATTCCAATTTATCTATTTTAGGGTTCAATTCTACTGTTAAGGGTTTCCACATTGATTTCCAATGTTAGGGGTTGAGGGTTCCAATTTTAGTGTTTATAGGTTTACAATGTCACTGTTATTGTCAAAAGGTTTCCATTTTTTTGTTACTTTAGGGTTTAGGGGTTTGGAGTTTAATGTGGGAGTGGTACACTTTCACTATTTAAGGGTTCACAAATTCAACAGTTTCCAATTCAATGCACAAAATTTTTAATTTATCTAGGCTATAATCCCCACCACAATCATCCCTTCTTTATTACATTGTCACATAACTGAATCTTAGTAGATGATGTAATCAAGATTTAAGAAATTTATCATCACCCTCATTAGACATGTTCAACCAACTAAATTGAAAAAAAAATTATCATTTTACTTTTTTTAACAAGGAAATGACCACCTTACATATAAATTATCTTAGGTGAATGCATGCCAAAGTAGAACAAGAAGTTAACGTACAAATTAATTTATTTGATTTAGGGGTTCAATTTTACTATTAAAGGTGTCCAATTTCATTCCAATTTATCTACTTTAGGAATTCAATTTTACCATTTTAGGGGTCCAATAGGTGTGATGTAAGTGTGCTTGTAACAAGCCCACACCTAACTCCCAGTACGTGTCAGAGAGTATTTGAAAAGTAAAACAAATAAACTCCAATTAATAAAAGGCCAAAAAATGAATAAGCTTGGGTGAATAATAGTATTTTATATATGCTTTAAAAAAACATTCAATTCCTTTCTTCTTAGACAGTCAACTTGTACATCTCACTAACAAGTTCTCACAAGCCCTTTAATGGGTCATTTAGCACTAAAAGGCAATATATGTTGATGACCCCATAGATTGTGATATTGCTATCAGGATTCAACTGTGTAGTTTTTTGAGTCAAACTCATTGACCCATGATTCATGAGTAGTGGCTTGTACTATTTTCTCTAAGTGCGGGAGCAAAGAATCCAAGTCTCAAACTAGTTTGCTAACAATGGTCATATTGCTTCCTCTTTTTAGGTGTCATGCATGGTGTTTTCAATCTATCTAAAGGTTGTTCACGGCTAGTGTATTTCCATAATTTTGAATATGACTACGATTAGCAAACCTATTTGTGAACTTGGGTTCTTTGATTATGCGCTTTGACAAAATAGTATAAGCATCCATGATCCTAAAACTAAAAAGGTTATGAGTGCAATGCATGTCAAGATAAACTAAAAACAAGTCCTTGTCAGGTACATATAATTTGTTTACACTCACATGAGGCTCGCCACCTTAGCCACAAACCATAGTAAAAATAAAACATTGCCATGTGGAAGTCCATGGACCCAAAATAAGTTCATAATTGGCAATGCAATGCAAGTACTAATACCATTATTGCCCAAATAGATGTGGTCATCCTAATCCATTAGACATGACCCTATCCCATCATTCCAGGTGCACTATTTTTTTATTCCACCTCAAGCGCACATCTTGT